>VZUI01027300.1:0-15057 GCA_013401135.1 Cettia cetti
GGGCACAGAGCGGAAAGAAAAGATAAGAAATAATAAACAACATGAGAAACCGTGAAAAAGAACATCTGAGGACTCCGTGTTGTTTCTGCGTCTGGCTTGGGGCTTTCCAAAGGGCAAAGGACTTAAAACCACCTGAATCTCAAGAAACCCACCGAACGAACCCGAGAACTGGCGTCCCTGGGTGGGCACAAAAAAACAAACAAAACTGGCATCCCTGGGTGGGCATGAAAAAGCAACCCGAAAACTGGCGTCCCTGGTTAGGCACGAAAAAGCAACCCGAGAACTGGTGTCCCTGGGTGGGCACGAAAAAGCACAAGAAACCCTCTGAAAGCAGGAAGCCAGATTGCCAGCACCTGACAAGATAAAGGGAACATTTCTGGACAGGAGCAACCCGAGAAACCCAGCCCTCCTTGGGACACCCAATGCAGCAGACATCGAAAAATGAGAGGAAAAGCCAAGCTTGGAGTGGAAAAAGAACACAAATACACCAGCCTTTAAAAAGCTTTCACACAGGAATAGTGAGAAACAGTGACATTTATTCTTTCCTTGCTTTTTGTGATGATAAATATGAAGTAAAAATATATTCAACATAATGCAGAGGTAGGATTTACAGGTCTTCCTTTTGGCAGTCTGGATGACAAATATCTCCTCCTGCACTAACACTCAGCCCAGCTTAAATCCATCCTTAGCCAGAGCCTTCCTCACCTCCCATTTCCCACTGCCCTGCTCAGGGCTTTGCACCTCATGCTCCTTCCTGCAGTTTGATAGAATAATAATAATAATAATAATAATAATAATAATAATAATAATAATAATAATAATAATAATAACCACCACCACCCATTATTTATTTCTGCTTGCTACATAAATATTAATATGCCAGGAGCCTGATTTTGGAATGTTTTGTGGAATTGTCTGAGTAGCTCTTACTTCTTACGTTTACATAATCTGTTCACGGCAGGTCGAGCCTGTCCTTCAACTTAATGCCACTCTGAGCCCTCAATCTGCAGGGAAATGAATATTTTGGGAAGTTTTTACAGCTCTCTTTAATGCTTTAAGGGTTATGATGATTTTCTAGAAGCAGACTGTCCATGCAGACGTGTTTCCTTCCCTCTCTCTGTAAGACTGCACCTGTGGAAACGATGAGGTGAGACCAGGATGTGTAAAATCTGACTCTCCGTGTCTTCCCGAGGCTGAAGCCCCTTGCTATCAGTGCTGACCGAGTGTGAGGTGCTACAGACTCAAAACTCCTTGCTTTCCCCCTGAATCTCAAGACATTGTGTCCAGAAGAAGCTGCTTTCTTCATAGCACCTTAGGGATACTTGCCAAGGCAGCAGGCAGCGGAACCTGTATCATGTCAGCGTGGGAACTGTCAGGACACACTGACACACCGTCAGCACAGCCAGAGGTGTTGGGAAGAGATCTCCCTTTGGGCTGTAGTCACAGGTTAGGTGAGGGTGGTTCCTTGTGAACATTCCCATAGGACTATACACTTTGTGTTTTCCAGAATTCCACCATGGACATGGTGCTGCACAGTCTTGGTGGCCACAGTTCGTAACTGGGTGAATTTGAAATAAAGTTGAAGGGTCTATCCCCTAAGAGAAGTAGTGCTTTATAAATTAAAGCAGAGTGGTATTCCACACTGGCAACTTGGAATTGGTGCTAGCAGACACTCTGCCAGATTTCCACTCGGAGACCTATCCAGTGAAGCCACCACTTTGTGTGGAGTAAAAGACCCCAAAGATTCCAGCGTCTCCACTGCTAAACTGCAAGTGAACACCTGTGCCTGTGGTGCCTACCAGGAAAATAAGTAGTACCCAGTCGCCAAGCACTCATCTGTATTCCACGTAGGCACTCATCTATGGAAATGCCTTTACTTTCAGTAACCTACGGATATATGCAGCCAGTAGATGTGTGTTTCTGTTCTCAGCCAAATCAAGCTAGAGTCTTTTTATTACTTTTCCTCCTAGGAACTTTCTTTACCCAGGACTTTCCTGGGAGGCATCTGTACCATATCTGTATAATGTAATTAAGATGCATTTACTGTGCATCCATACAGATGGGCTGCAAGCACAGGAAAAAAAGTCTCACTCTAGAACAGTGTATAAAATGAAATCTCTTTCTATTATCACACATTCGTTAGTACATAAAACATATTTAATGAAAACCAAACCATCAAACAGTAAGTAGATTAATAAAGATCAATACAGCATCACTTGTGCCCTGGCTGCAGCAGACACCTGACTGCACACGTGAATGGAACGTGTTTCTGGGGACCAGTTAGTGCTGCAGATACTAATGCTGTCAGAGCTCAAAATATAAGCTCTCAACACAGAGATCTGAAGAATCTGGAGGAAAAGAAACTGTTACCTGATTCCTTCAGCTTCAGGAAGCCACAGTAGCAGACAGCAAAACCTGCAGTCAGTTGGCTACAAGATCTTTAACTCACATAATCAACAGTTACTGCAGAAAGAGAAATAAAAATCTATCAGAGAAAGCCATTCCCAAATAAAAGTCTTCACGCGTGGTTCCATGCAAGTTTCTTTATGCTGTTCCTTCCAAATCTTCTGTTTGTGAAGGTCTCATTTATTTGGGTTGCTTTTTCTCTGGCATTTCATCCGCATGTCTCGCATGAAGTTTCTGAAAGCTGGTTCTTCATGACTCTCCTCAGTCACTGGGAGAAGAGACAACAGTTCAGCACTATTCTACTTTTGTTACTGACAAAAGCTAGAGTCAGGATAGTAAGAACAACATAGAACATCTGTTAGATCTTCAACTACATTACAGGGCGAGGAAATAAGTGATCCTAGACATCAATGGAACAAGAAAATAAAGAAGATTAAGTCCATGAGCTATGGAAGAGAAAAATCACCCTTTAAGAACTTGGAAGACTGCTCCAAGACCATAGTCACAGCAAAAGCAAAGAGAGCCAGGGGCAGAAACTGTAAGGTGAAAAAGATGATAAAACAGCTGTGCATCAATCAGAGGTCACTGCATGCCTCAAGGCTAACAAGTTCTCTGGTTTATGTGTGTTATACATCTATGAATTACTTAAATAGAAAATTTGCAATTGAACTCTCACCAAGGTTGGAGAATGATAGCCCTGGACCAAACGTTGCAGCTGGGCTTTGGTATCATTCCGTATCACACAGAATGTTTTCTTGTTTTCTAGGCTCTCTTGTTTTCTAGGCTCTCTTTACAGTCCATCCAGGTAATGAAATACAGAGGAGATTTCCTGACTAGATGGGCAGCTTTCAGGCCTCATTCCCTTACCTTCATGGTCAATGTCATCAGTATCACTCTCCCTCTCTTCTTCCTCTTCATTGAGAGTCCCTCGTGTTAGGATTAGCTCAGAGGGACCCATGGCAGAAGCATCATCAGGTCCTTGAAGGGAAAAGAAATGGTTGTACATAAACCAGCTTGCGACAGGTAAGTTATTGTTAACGCTGACAACTTTTATCTGCACATAAACGCAACAATTAACACCTGCTCTGAAAGGACAGAAAACTGTTGGTGGATGCCAAAGACATGGGACAGACCAGCACATACCTCAGGTAAGGAACAGTGCAGACAACAGCAGAGCTTTCCCATATTCTAATCTGTTTCACCTTTCCTAAAGTACTTCATTATTTTTAGTATGTCTGCTGCTTTAGTTACACAGCAGGATTTCTTCCACGCCTGTGACTGACACAGGAAGAGCTAAGTGTGGCCCAGAGGAACTAAAGCCCCACTCCCCTAACATGGAGATGGTTTCACACTTTTGCTGTGGGGACAGAGAAGCATTTCTCAACACAAACTCTTCAGAATTCTTCCGAAAACTACTGCAGTGAACCTAATCTTTCTGGTGAGATACCTGCCAGTGTACTGCCCTGCACACACACGCTGCCCATGTCCTTCCACAAGTGTTCCAGCTGCTCTCTCTTTTGTTTCTCTTGAGCTTCCTCCTGTAGATAAACAGTTACATGTGGATTCTGAGAACATTTAAAACATCACTAGAAAAGTAACCTCACCCAAACCCAGCAGTCTGTCCCCCAGCCAGATCTGCAAGTCACTAAGCAGATCTTACATTACAACTAAGGTTACACAGAACTTTTGACTAAACACAGACAGCAACCTCCAGTATGGCTGACTTCTAAAACACATCCAGGAGCATCAACTCAGCGCAGCCATGCCTGCAGAGAACTGTCCTTTGGACAGCCAGGACTCAAGGTGAGCAGAGCTACTGACTTTGGCACTGCAAATCAGTCTCTAAGTCAAACCAGTACACTTCATTTGTACAGGAAGATACAAGGATAGCCTCAACAAATCACTCCAGAATTTATGTTATCCTCCTGAATGGAAGATACAAAACTATTTCCCAATCATTTTCTCACAATTAACTCAAATACTAGCACTAAAGCAGCAAGCAATATGTGCTTCATAAAACATCTTTATTCTTGTAAAGATCTAGGAAAAAAGGACAGATGGCAGACTACTTTAGGACAAAAGTTTTCCCACACTGAGTATGACTAATAAATGAAATGTTAGACCCTCTCAACATGAAGGCAATTGTGTTCATACAAGTGCCCTCAAGATACACCATCCGGGTGTACAACAGCTGAAAACACTTACTAGTGTTCTTCTCAGGCGCTCATATTCTGGACGATACTCTCTGAAAAGACAGAGTGCAATCCGTCTGAATCAACACATGATTTATATTAAGTAAGGATCATCTCAGAGGCTTCCTTCTACCCCAAAAAAAGTTTTCTCTATGCTTTCATGTTTGAGAGACATTTCAGAAGGACTAACAGTACATTTTACCCAGATTTGGATTCTGAAACCAATGGATGCAAAATAAGTGAACATACTTCACTGAAACAGCAAGAGTTCAAACCTTGATCACTGTATGGAATTACTTTTTATGCCAATGCTTTAAGTTTATTAGAAACACTAAACTACCTTGGCTAAGGGTAGTTTAGAGTCTTTAAAATCAAACGAGTTACAAATCAATACCTTCAGGAAGTGTTCACTGGGTTAACTATCCCCTTACCTCTCATATTCATCTACAGCTTTAGAAAGTTGGATAAAAAATTCATCCAGTCCTGTGCCAAGCACTGCAGAAACACCAACCACCTGCAAAAGAAAACACCAACCAGAACTGAAGTAACTGAACCAGTTTCTAACAAAAACCCCAAAACCAACAAATAATTACTAGTCTAAACAACAGCCATTTAATCAGCACAGTGACACAGAAAGGTGCAGTAACACTTCTGCTTCTATCCATCCTGCTTTCAAACTCTTTCTCTACTTGCTGCTCCTGTTTGTTACCTCTGTTTTTTGGTTGTTGCTGGTTTTCTATTTGGTGAGCTGCTGCAGTATTTTGGGGGGTGTGTCTTGGGGAAGGGAGTTTGGGTTTTTTTAACAAGTTGGGCATTTCAAGAGAAAGTCAGGTCTCTCTGTTGCTTACTTGTTTACTGTTAATAATCCAATCTGCATCTAGGGTTATAAGTAGTTAGTATGTGTCAGTGTACTTGAATTAGGCAGCAAAATAGACAACTGATCTTCTGGCTCTGAAATGATGTCTAATACTTCGTTTTTAGCCACATCACATTTTAAAAAGGCTGCAGTCCAACCCCAGAACAGCAAGAGGTGGAGAATTTAATCAGTTACTATGACAATACATTCAACATGCACATCTCCTTCCTAATTTGAACTTGTCTATCATTACACTTCTGGTCATTTGTTCTGCCTGTATTAAAGCAATCACCTAAAAATACATTTCAGTAGGACTATTACCAGTCAGATTCAATCATCTTCCAACAAAAGTTCTTCGTCTTTTTGAAAAGCAAGACAGTCTCAACTACTCACTCTCAAATGGAAGACTTTTTGCAATGCAGCCTTGCACTTGATCATTAATACAGCAAACAGGAGACAGCTCTCCAAAGGATTTTAAGTATCAATATATGCCGACATATGTTAATATTTATACTTTCCCTGCATTTAAGTACAAGCTGCAGTCTATGCTACAGCCATCATATGACCTGCTCTCCAGTTCAGCATTCTGACATGCAGAGAAATTTGACCTAATTAAAAAATAAAGAACGGGAAGCACTTTAATTCTGTATATGGTACCACTACAATCCCTTCTGAAATTCTGTATATTGTTCCACATAGAACACTTACAATATTTTTGTTCTGGCTACATTATCATTATCTATCTGAATGGAATCACTTATTTTCTTTGTCCTTTTTTTAATACCCATAAAGCCAAGAAGGCTTGCTTTTTCTTTAGTAAAAGCTGACGACAAATACAATTAAATGAGACCTTTAGCACAGACTATGGGAACAGTAAGAGCCTCCAATGTATAGGGTTTCATGAAGAACTGGATTACTTTGTCCTCTCAGAACCTGGTTAAGTGAGAAAAAAAACCCCAACTTCTTCTTCCCCATGCAAATATGGGGGAGGGGGGTGAGGAGGAAAGGATATTTGTTTAGATTTGAGATTCTCTCTGTTCTCCCTTTTGTTCCATACTAAATTGCACAACTGTACGAGATACTTTCTGAACAAGGAAAATTATCTCAGACAGAAAATGCTGCAATAAAGAATGCTGCCTCTTACCAGTCTATCTTAGTTTTCTTCTCATGATTAATCACAATTCAGTATTAAATTATTCAGGGCTGCCACTCAGCATGACAAGTTACTAAAGTTACTGTGTTCAAATATGCAAATCCTCAACATGGCTCATCAACAGATTACAGTTCAAAAGGGCAGTGCAAAGACCCTTTACAGAAGGACAGAAAGGTTAGGACTGGATGATGCCTCTGGAGAGTCCAACTTCTCTGCTCAAAAAGCGGAATTAAATAGAACAGGTTACTCAACAGACTTTGTCTGTCTCCAAGAAGGATGGAGACCTCACAATTTCTCTGGACCATCTGTTCCAGTGGTCAATCAGTAAAAATGAAGTATTTTTTCCTATTCTGTTTAAACATAGTTTCTTGCATTTCACTTTGTGTCTATTGCCTCATTTCCTTTCCCTGAGCACTAGAGAAGAGAGTCTGCTTTTTGCCTTCCTTATGCTCTACTCCCACCCTACATCAAAAACACTATTCTTGAGCTTTCTCTTCTACAGGTTATTATGAGAGGTAATAAACAAAAAGAAGATTCTTACCTTCAGTGAACTGTAAAATTCATCCAACACTAAACTCATAGAACGAGTCAGGTTACTGACATAGGAGGTCTCTTGATTCAGAGCGTCCTGAAAAGTCTCAAAGTCCTGCATCCATTCCACTGCGAAACTGTGGTCAATTATGTCAGTCTGGAAGGAGAAGGGAAAATATTCAGAAGTAATAATCTTAGCCATAGACTATTAAGTGGACAAATAAAAAAAAAAAATCTATGTTAAGCTTATTTTGAAAATGTTAATCTTTTCAAAATTCTCAGCCCTGGTCTGAAGTTTCACAAGTTCTGTTTTTATCAAAACAACTACATGAACACCTGAAAAAAAAGACAGACGACCACTCAGGCTTAAGCAGGCAACAACTGTTTAAGGAAACAATTACAGGTCTAAAGCCTTCCATGATTTACTGCAAAGGAGCATTCAAACACTGCTACTGTACAATAAAGTTTAGAGAGTAAATAGTAGATCATATAATTGAGGCCAGACAAGAGCAGCCCTCACTGAAATCCCAAGCTTTCCTGATTGCTTGGGGGATGGGGGAGCAAGTGGCATTTCCACGCCGGGTAGCAGCCCATGGATGGGGTCTCTATAAACGTGAGCTGTGTTCTGACCCAAAGAAGTTACAACCCAAACTCAGTGCAGGACAATGGACACAAACAGGTGAGACGGTTCCACAATTTTACGTGGATCCATGCACAGTCTACTAAAAAGTTTCATAAACATCTTACCGCAGGCACGTCTCCTCTTAGCACAATATAAGGTGCCTAAAACTCCGATATACTTCATTTCCCTTCACCAATGGGAAGGAGAAAGATGAAGTTCTGCCTAGCATTACTCATAAGATTTGAGACAGAACTGAATCCACCAAGGGCCAAAGCCTGAGTACGTAGAATTCTATAAATAAAATTGCCTCTCCAAATTCCTTTTTTTTCCCCTCTGCAAACCTTGAATATCTAAAATCTGTTTGTCTCTGCACATGTATCAATCACCCAGGATTCTTCCATTCTTATCAACAGTCAATTTTAAAAAATTAAATTCAACTACATTTTGTTAAAAATTCTTAAAATGCTGTTGCCTTTACTCTTTAGCAAAGGCAAACATTAAATTAAAATGAGGTTTGAAGTTATGAATCCTAAGCTTTGGGCCTACCTTTCCTTACATATTCTGATCAAGTCCCACTTTTAGTCTTTCAAAAGGTGTATTTTCTTAAGAGAGAATGATTTTCCTACCTCGTGTGTTTTTCTATGGAGGAAAAAAGCTTAGTAGCTTATTCTAAAACTGCTATCTAGAGTTAGAGAAAGAACAGCATACAAAACCTTGCTCAGTAAGCAAGCAGGTCAAAACATGTTTTGGGTCACTGGGCAGATGGGTGGCATTGGGGCACAGCAGACACTAATACTACTTGGCTGTGGTGATGGAAAATGGCACAGTCAACGCATGGCCTGTGGGAAATGTATGTGCGTGCACAGAGCTTGCTGTGTTGGGGATACAAATACAAACGATGTCTGTGGGGAGCAGCACTCACACCAAAAAATCTAATGGGATTCTTTTAATATCTGAAATGATTATGTTTAAAGAGACAGCTGTTAAACTCAAAAGCATTCCTTTAAGACTGCAAGTGCATTACACGACAGTGGATGTGTATCTTTAGACTAACATTTGCCTCCTAGCAAATACTGGATCAAACATCTTTTGCTAAGTTTTGCCTGGTACAGTATGTTGAACTCCTTCCTCAAAACATGCAGGCGTTACACCATACCCACTGTGGGTCATTAGCCTGCTGCTGAGTAGAAACAACAAAGACAAACGTTATGCGGAAACAGGGTGTGTAAGAGCAGATTTCATAATGACCTCCCTCTTGTGTTATAGGGTCAAGTTTCCCTACAGTTCAGGCTTAATGTCCCAAATGTGTTTCAAAGTGTTGCTATCCCCTCTGACTTGAGGGTTTGGGTGCAACTGCCCATCCCTGATTATGCTTGTGCATTTGGATACCAGATTAAAGACCCCTTTCAGATTTGGTTGTCAGCCTCCAGTCCTCTCCCAGTCTCTCTTTTCTAAAAAAACTATTATTGTGGTAAAACAAAGACACCACACCAAAGAAGCTAAGCAGAACAATGTTCCACTAGGAAATGGAAACCAGAGCTTTAACTTACTTTGTTCATAACTACGATGAAAGGTAGCTTTGTCTTGTACAGGATGCTGGGCAGGGAGAGACACAAAATGAAAATTTAATGTTAATTTAAAACTCACTAGAATAGAAAACAAGTTAAGCATAAGGCAGACAGGACTTGTGCAAAACTGAATACATTTGACATAAAAAGATAATTATTTTCATCTGCACCAATCAGAATACTTTTCACCCATGTCCTGCTTACAATCATTGAACAAAATATGCCTCCCCAAGATGGAAGCACACATCTGTGAGACAGAAAATCTCTGACACACCCAGTTGATTTTGGTTACCATCTTCTATGACTCTCAGATCCCAGTTTTTAACTCCCTTTGCCTTTTGCATTTGACCCAGACCTCGGGTTCCGATTGTGAACTGAGCAATGAATTCAAATAACACAGAAGATCTATAAAGAAAAACCAGCCCAAGACAAGAATGCACACATTCATTTCACTGTATATGTGCTACCACCTTTTGCTCAAACTAATGTCAGAAAATGCAGCATGCAATAAGACACATTTTGTACACTATTACAGTGATACAGCTCCTGACCTTGATACAAGGATTGCAAGGGTTTTTGAAAACCTTTTACCAACATTTACCATGAATTATTACAGCTCCAGCTATGTTGATTATTCTAAAGGTATTTAGTCCCTGATTCAACATGAAAGAAATCAGATAAATCCATGTATGAAAAGGAATACAATAAACCAAGAACTCCTTGCTATGCTGAACTCAAAACAAATCTTGAAAAATCTCCTTAAAAATGAGTAAGAAACTATGTGTTTACAAGAAGGAACTTAAACTAGACTATCTTGACATATCTTAGATAAATGGGTTTGTAAGCAATAGGCAATGCTAAATCTATTGTAACCAGAATTCATCACACCAGGGTCTCATGGATTATTTAATGCTTTCAGTGGGAGTTTTGAGCCAGTGACCTCCAGATGTCCACTGGCACCTAAATTATTCTGTTTCTTCAATGAGGAAATCATGCCAGTAGATTAAGTGGATATGAGACATCCAAGTGCAAAACTAACCACACCCTGGGCTGCATCAAAAGCAGCAGGGTGAGGAAGGAGATTCTCCCTTTTTACTCTGTTCTCATCCCACCTGGAGCACTGCATCCACCTCTGGAAACCATGGCATAACAAAGATATGGACCTGTACCGTGGGCCCACAGGAGGTCTTGCAAACCATTAGAGGACTGGAAGGACTCTCCTATGGAGGCAGGCCAGAAAGTTGGGATTGTTCAGCCTGGAGAAGGCTTCAGGGAAGCTTTACTGCAGCTTTTCAGTACACAAAGATGTTTATAAGAAAAATGGAGAGTGACTTTTTACCAAGGCTTGTAGTGACAGGACAAAGGATAATGGTTTTAGGCTGAAAGGGACGTGCTGAAAAATAATTCCTGACCGTGGAGACATATTGGAGCACACTGCACAGGGAAGCTGTGTTTGCCCCATCCCTGGAAGTGTTCAAGGCCAGGCTGGATGGGGCTTGGACCAATCTGGTGTAGTGGAAGGCATCTCTGCCCATGGAAGTGTGTGGACTAGATGGCCTTGAAAGGTCCCTTTAAACTCAAACCATTCCATGAGTCCCCTTAAAAATAACTACTAAGGAGACACAGAAATTGAAGCAGATGGGCTGCATTTACAGCTTTTCTTACCTGCAGGCATACAGCATGTTGGACATAAAAGTGATAGGGTTAGTACTGCGAGAGGTGTCCATCACATAGACAACAACCGAAGGAAAAGAGGAAGCCTGGGAACACAAAATGAAAGACAGTTTAATTAGAAGCTCACTGCTCAACAGCCAGGTCATTCACACAACTTCACTGTCCAGTCACGTCAAAAGCACTTACCAAGGCCTCAGTTATGATGGTTCCTGATGCTGACCAAGTAAATACCTCAATTTGCCCTGGTGTGTCAATAATAACATACCTGGTAAGAAGTTACCCCCAAAAAACAATAAGAGAAAATTAGTTAAGCACAAGGTCCTGCTCTGACTAGATTATTACCAGCATACAATGGCAAATTACATGATTATTCTACAACACATGAGAAAAGCTTCTCCCAAACACTAATGGAATTTATAGGCATGCCTGAAAACCTCCTGTGTGAATTTTGTAACAAACAAGCATGTACTCTTATGAGTTGAAGGCATCAATTTGACAGTCAGTAGTGCAAAATCTTCAGAAAAATAATTAATTGCTGCCTATTTGAACAATGTGTGAGAAAAAATGATGGTCTAACAGAAGACATGAAAAGTAGGACTGTAATAAGGAGGGGTTTTTTTGATGTATCCAAAGAAAAATCTAGTTTATCCATTCTATGCCCTTTTCCATAAAATTTACACCAAGGTTGAAAAAAAACAACTAGAAAACATTCAGAGAAGCTTTTTAGAATTCTGCAATTTTTCCACAATGATCCCAGAAAAGCACAACTCAGTAGAATGTACTCACTTGGATGCACTTTGTCTTTTTTCAATAAACTTCATCACCTGATTGAAAAGGCAGAAGCATATTTTGTATTTAGGCTCACAACAGGAACCTTTAATCTTCATTTCATAGCAGAAACTACATTAACTTGCACAGCTGCAGGTGAATATCAAAAGTTAAAGCCTATGCTTTTCAGAGTGTGGAAATGCCCTACTAAGGAGGGGTGAAAAATGCTCAGACCCTGCATAGGTAAAAGACGACCTTAATTTTGTGTGCGTTCTAGTACCTCTCTAAAGAAATTAGTACCTGACTAAAGGCAGTTGTTCCCTGCCTTCTCCCCAAGAGATTGTCTCAATATCTGACATCAGTCCCTACCCTACAGATGATTTAGCGCTGTCAAGTATCAAGCAACCCCAAGAAAATTTAACAGGTTTCCAGAAGTCAGCTTCCCTACTTCAAAACCAGAGCATTCACATGAAAGATTAAATTTAGAGGAAACATGGTGCAACAAGAGTCCTATACAAAGACTGAAGAATGTTCCGTATATGTGGCTTCTTAATTTTACTTTAAGAAAAGATGAAAAACTGAAATCTCTCATATGAAAGCTAATGTGCTCTGACAGCACTGTAAAATACATGGTTCTGTATAGAGAATAACTCCCCAGAAATATTAGAAGGCTAACCAAACACAGAGTCCTCTGAGACTCGACATACACAAACTCCCCGCCCCATCTCCAGCACAGCATCATAGGAACAGCACACAGAAACAACCGTGTACCTGGTCAAATCTTGTAGCAAAGAGATTGAGAGAGGTCACTATTCCGCCATTTGGGCCCAGCCCGTATCTGATGCTTCATTTAGGAAAGCAGATGGTTATGCAGACCCCAGAGGTCGTCTTTGTCAGCTCTGACAACAGATGTACACTGGATACCTTGAGATCCAGAGACAATAGCCCTAATACCCAATTACATCTCCTAAGTCATTCAGCAGGGTAACAAATACTCTCTTACCCAAACATGTGCAACTGACAGAAGAACGAGGGCCTACCTGGCTTCTCCTTGCCATTCTTGCTTTAACTGCACAAGAACCATTATTGATTCATAGCACACTGTCTTCTCTGTCACTACTCTCAATATTCAAACATGAGGGCAAACATCCTCCTTAGGCCCCTATTAACAAGGTACAGAAACTCCAGTAATGGTTAACAAATGCAGTGAAGCAAACAATGCACTTACATATTAATTTGAAACTTATTATTCAGTTGTTTTGCTGGTAACACTAAATCCAACAACAGCCAAAATCAAGAATCCTGTCCCCTACCACCTTTATTCTTGTCTAAAATATTAAATTTAAGAGTCATACTTGCAAGTCAACACCAAAGACTGTGTATCACCTCCATCTGCACAAGCTATTACCTAAGAGACCAAGGACCTCCACAGCCCTCTGGAAGTGCAGCCACTTCAGTGTGATGTTACGGCACTACAGTCACCAACACTGTGAGCAAGAGCAAACATCCCTGTGTCCCTGAGGGTCAGAGAGACAACAGTGCTTTGATTACGGTAAAATGGAGAGATAGTTTTCTCCATCTACTACAGGCAAGTAAGAATTTCCGTATTTGTTTATGACAAATAAAACCCAACAAGTTAAACCATTACAAAAAAGGCTGCTGGCTTAAAACAAAACAAAACACACAAAACAACAACAACAAAAAACAAAACAAACAAACAAAAAAAAAACACCACACAAAAAAAACAAACAAAGCACCCCACAAAAACAAACCAATATAAGATACAAGTTCTTTGAAAGAACAACAGAAAAAAAGAAAAAAAATCTACATGGGCAGACTCCCTATTGCTTGTTAAAAATTACTCTTAGGGAGAATAATTTTAGCACAGGAGAAAATTACCTAAGAAGTACTAAATTTTGTAGAACATGCATTCCTAACATCACATGCAAGAAATACAGAATCAAAACTTTTTGCCCTTCATGCAATACCCCCACCTCCTGCCCCTTCACCACAGTGCACACATGACAGATTATTTTCAAAATCTTGAAATTTCAAATATCATTATTTAGACAAAAAAAAAAAAGGATACTGTTTCATGACTTCTTTGTACTTCACGGTGTCCCTGATATCTAGGGGAGAAAGCCACATAAGCAGTTTTCCAAACTCCAACTGGTCATCATCAGCTAATAATGCATACCTACCTATCTGTCTGTATTACTAGAGATTCAGCACTGGAACAGATACTCCAGTCATTCTTCTGACAGCAGCAAAACAACTTGCATACCCACACTGTCTTTCTTATCCTTTGGAGAGGCTAATGGGGCACAGTCCACCGAGTGCAAGAGACAAGATTTTCACAAAACTGGGGACTGGTATGCTCCTTGGAACAGCTAAACATAAGAACTGTTCTATTGCTAAAATGTTTTCTCTAGAATTAGTGTCTTTTAAAATGCTTTAAAGCTCTCTGTTGATAGCATACATGTATATAAGGAACAAGATCAAATCTGCTGATCCTTTCATTACTGACAAAAAACCCAAACACCTCCAATCATACCAGATGATATAAAAAATGTACAAACGCATTAGAAGAATGGCTTTGATTCTAAAAATACCAATATTAACGACTGTTTGGAGAAAGGTGCTACAATTTTAAAAACATAGTCTCCAAGTCCTTCGTTTATTCGAACTTGGGCTCTCTTAAGGGAACACAAGCAGCCCAGCTTGTATTCCTTCATGTATTCGCTTCCGCGGCATATATGAAAAGCACTCTCGAGAACCGGTTCTGACTCTGCACCTGCTCTCTCCTGGCGGACTCCAGGCCGCTCCTTCGGCCTGGGCCCACCCGTCCCGCAGGGCGCAGTACTCACCGATGTTGGCGGGGAAAGGGAGGTTGTGCACGGCAGGGTCCAGGTTGATCACGTACGGAGGGCAGCGCTGCCCGTGCAAGTGGGCGGCCAGGCGCTGCGGAGACACGGCGAGGCGTCAGGCCCCGCTGGGCACAGGGGTAGCCCCAGGAGCAACCCACCACTCCCCGCGGCCCCTCGCGACTCCCGCAGCCCCTCACCTGCACGAAGGTGGTTTTTCCGGAGCCGGCCATGCCCAGCACTAGCACACACACCGGCGCCGCCGCCGCGGCTCCCGACGCGGCTGCCATCTTCCCAGAGCCCCCTTGTCCTTCCGGGGCGGGGGCGGCTGCGGCCCCGACGTGACGCACACGGCCCCGGTCGTGGCCCCGCTGCCGCCCGGCCCGCGTGGCCTCCCGGCGCTGCACGGCCCGGCGCGGCCCC
>VZUI01027309.1:0-41281 GCA_013401135.1 Cettia cetti
AGCCAGAGCTGGAATCACTCAAGAGCTGAAATCACTCTAAGGAGCTGCTCTGCCCTTCTGCTGAGACGCTCTCTGCCTGCTGAGGGAGTGCCTTGACCCCCCAAGGAGTCGTCTCTGAGGAGATACTTCTGGGGTGGCTCAGCCTCCTCGGGCCCCTGCGAGCTGAGGGGCCCCCACACCAGCGGGAATAATACAGAAACATAATTATGATTTTTCCAATATTTCTTAAAAATTTTAAAGATAATAAAAACCAATACATTATAGAAAGATAAAAGAACAGAAAGGAAAGTTAGTGAATGCAAGGTTTGATAAAGGGAATAACAGTGAGGGAGAAAGGCACCAGAGAATTTAAGGATGAAAGTTGATTATTCTAATTTTTATTAGTCCATTTCTGGCCACTGATACTTATTATTAATGGAGAAAAAGGAGGCAGAATACTACAACAGCAGTTGGCTCCTTACCATTAAAGAAACATCTGAAGATGCAGCTCAAACTATTTACAATATACAAGCTGAACTTTGTCTAAAAATTAGTTAAAAGTAGAATTTAGAAAAAAACCCTGATGATATATGTATTTTTTAGAAAAAATCTCATTTTTCTCAGATTTGAACTATTCTTTTGAGTGTTTTGAGTTCAGCTGTATTTTCCATTGCTCTAGCAATTTGTTTTAGTAACACTTATTTTTTCTGGGTTTAGAGCTAATATTTGAACATAAAGTTGTAATTATTCCATACATAAATATAATTTAGATATTTTCTAGTAGTTTCTATAGGAGATTTTGACTGTGAGAAATAGTAATATTCTGACTTATCATCCAAACTGGAACAAAAGTATGTTTTGGAATGAAAAGTTTTATTCTAGGAAAAAAAAATCCAAATCCCAAATCTTTTCTGTGCTATTCTTAATTTTTTTAAGTAGGTGGATAGGGTTAGGAATAATGTATATTAGTGTAGGAAATTACCAAATAGAAAATAATAATGGTCTTGCCTGCTTTTAGACAAAATTAATTGAAATATTTTCTGACATCTAACTGAGAGGTGTTGATATTAGAAGTAAATAGTTACATGAAGCCTAAGTCAGTCGTCATATATTAGCATGAGTGCAAGCATGAATTTTGAACACAAAACGTGTTTGCATTCTTTTGGAAGACAAAGTATCAGTGCTAGTGAGAAAAAGGATGGTGCTGTATAGGAAAAATCAAATAGATTCAAGAAAGTGTAGGCCAAATTTTTATGTGTGCAAAATTTAGAAAATATGGAGTTAATATTTCTAAACAAGCAGAATGTATATGTATGCATTCATTTATAATTATTTTATTTAATTATAATTGGAGTCATTTGGACTTCTGTGTACATTAGCATCTGTAAATTAAATAATCTCAGTCACAATAGGAAAAAAAAATCCTATCTTTTCCTGTGGGTTCAATTAACTCAGCTGATCTCTCCAAAGCACTTGTGGATGCATTTGCAAAAATGGGTTTAGAAATTTATATATTATAGTTCTCAGTACATTTCAATGGAGTTTTTCTTTCTTTTTTTAAAGAGTTTTCATTTAGAGTCCTAGCTTTTCTAGTCACTGAAGAAGAGTAATTCTGACTACTAATTTTAAGTTTGTATGATTGCTTGAGGTCTAGCCTTGTGCTCTTTCCTTGCTGCTGCAGGCAAGTTCAATCACTTAAGTAAAAGAAGACTGAATAATAATTGCATTTGGTGAAAGAATACTGAGCCAAATGGCTGTGAGCTAATAATTCTATAGCTCCTCTCTGAATTCCATTTTGGATTTTTAACATCAAGCAAAAAATAATGAAATTGTTGAATGATGTGGCTTCTTTTAATAGAATCTTTTTTGAGAAATTGTCATCAGTATTTCCACTTCATGTACAACCTTTTCACAGATCTTAATTGTTCATAAATTTATGTCTCTGATGTTTTTTATTCAATATTGTGCAACTACACTGTCCTTAAGTAACTAATATTCATTTGGGCTGAAGTACTTAACCTTCATCAAAAAGGACAGTCATTTATTTATTGAATATCTGTTAGATTGACTGATATATAAATTTCTATAATTGATTTATCTGCACATCTGTGAGGAATTATTTTTTTCCCATGGTAGGTTATCCAAAATTATATTTTTCTTTTCACTTAAGTGTATATCACAATCCCATTATAAGACTGTAGAACCAGTCAATCAAGGGTTGATGAATTATGAATTATAACTTCGAATGCTTGGTAGGTTTAAGTCTTTCAGGTTAAAAGGTTAATTAAGGCTGATATTAATCATAAGCAATTGGTTTATTTTTTATTATGCAGTGAATGACTATGTATGAGTAGCCATGACTATCTAAAGAAGTTGATGATGTCTTTTCATAATGTTATGAGTTTATCAAGGGAAATACTCTGGAATAAGTTTAGGATAAGAAGGGCTGACACTTCCATGTCACTTTCAGTGACAGCATTGCAGTCATTGCAATCATTGCAGTTGCCTATACCAACCTTGCTTCAGTGAGAGAAATCAACTGACTCATGTCTGTCACGTCCTAACTGTCCCCTGGAAAATTTGGAACAAGTATATTCAAATTCCTACTAATGGAAGGTCAGGAAGACCTGACATCCTTTCTGTATGATGCTGCACTCAGTGAGGACTTTCAACTACTTTTAAGATGGAAAAGATAATAAAAAAGATAATTACCTCCAGAAGTTATTTTCTGTGAATCCTTCTAGAAGTGCTAATAGAGTATTTGGGTAACTGGGGCTTCTTGTCTTGCCAAATATGGATTATTCTGCTTTAATCAACAAATAAAAGACTTATTTTAAGCAAAATAAAACCTACATTGTTTTTAACACTTTTACATATTTTGCCATCTTGAGATAATGGATAATCTCAGGAGCCAACTTATTTAAGGAAGTCACTTAAATTTTCATTCACTTTACACTTGAGAATAATTTTGAAAATGGCAAAGTGATAATATATATAATAATAGTGCATCATTCTATATATTTAATTTGTATATATGCAAGGGATATGATAGAATACTTGCAATGGATATTATATAATTTATATTATAAAATATAATAATGTAAAATACCTTGGTTATATACGTTATATGTGTTTTATACTTCAAACACCAATATGAGCTTATATGTATTTGTTGCTGCATGTGCAGTATCTACTGTAAGAAAGCTATAGTGAACAATAATTTGAAACTATTCATTTGTTTTAGTAGAAGTCTTATTCCAAAGGAGAATATTAGACACTAAATCACTAGCTTTATTATTCATGGAAGTGTTATATTCTTAATTTTGCTCCTGATACATATCATAATCTTAGGCTCAAAGTAAAAGGCATGTTTTATCTTTGTATTTAAGAAAATGAGCTGCTGATTTCTGCCAATACATTTTGTCTCAGAAAACACAAGAAGAAAGCTCATTAACATCTTTGCTTCTGCTGCCTCTTAGAAGAGAATTGCTCATTACGATGAAAATGGAAATACAATTTGCTAAAGCTTGTTGCAACTCTTACAGATGCATTAAATAAATTACTGAAGAAGGAAGGTAGAGCTCTTCATCTCATATTAAGGTTAGCATCTGTCATATATTCAGCTATGCAAGAAACTTATGTAACAGAACCGGGGGACAACAGGCCTGTTGGATTTCAGAACCATTTTAAGACTAAAAGAATGAATGATTCTAAAAAAAATATAATACCATCAGAAATATGCATTTTTATTTTATATAATATTACTATAATTAGTATTACGAATAATGTTATTAATAACACTAATTTTATAAATATCAGTTGATTTAATGAGGATTTTACAGAGTGAAATTGTAATAGAAATCACACTTATTCTGGAAAGGGGGTAGAAAGAAGCAGCTTAGAAAACCTGTTCTAAATAGATTTTATATGGCATGAATAACTAAACATCTGTTTTACCTTACTGAAACCAGTTGAATGTAAGAATTAATATCATTTTTAGCATGTGTTTTATTATATGTAAACAACAAATTAATTTCTGTAGTGACCGTAAAAAGGCGATTTTATTAGATCTTGATTTATAACAATTCTGGGAAGAAGGAGGTCATTTGCTTTTGAATATCTTTCTCACTAAAATACAAAATTTTGCTATTTCTAAAAAAGATTACTGTTACATGAGCAGCTGATGAAGAGTTTAGCAACTTTAAGATGACTGAACATGTGCCTGCCCTGGTTAAGTGGTGAGTGAATTTCTTCTTTTGCTTTGGTAGAGCATGCAGCTTTTGCTTTGTCTATTAAACTGTCTTTATCTCAATCCAAAAGACTTTAGTCCTTCAAGATGTCTCCCCGTTTCACTGGAGGGAAGTGAGCAAGAGGCTTCATGGGTGTGAACTGCTCACTGGCATTAAACCACAGCAACACAGAAATAATTGCAACAGGATTTCTTGAGTATGGAGAAGGAGTTCAACTAATTGTTTAAGCGATTACTGCTTGGAGGACTAGTACCTTTACAGGCATAAAATCAAAATATAGTGAGAATATGTTTAAAAAACTGAGCATTTTAACAACTTTAGAATTGTTGCTCCACTTTTAGAGCTAACCTTTTATAACCTTCTACTCATGTAATAAAGACGTAGAGAGGCAAATAACTTTATTTAAGAAAATTATTCATCTAGAAAGAGAATAAAAATGTGTGGATTGATCTTTCCTTCCAAGAGAGTTATGTTGATTTTTATTAGTAAAGATTATCAAGGCATTGGCCATGATAGTTTATCTAAGCTACCGTCAAGTTTTTACCTCCATGACTGTTGTATAAAATAGAAAAAATTTAGACACCTAGCATGAGGTTTATTCTTAGTGAAGAAATATTATTTTGCAGAATCAAAACTAACCATAAATACTTTAAATAGTCCATTATTTAATTGCCACCCCCCTCAGGAAACTGGAAGTAGAAAGTTTTCAAGCTTATAAAAATAATCAAAGATATATCTTTCATTACTAGATCTTCAGGAATTGTGGTACCTAGGAATAATGCACTTCCTTTGTCATCCTTGCAGTTCCATAGGCTTTTTTCCAGTACTCATGAAGTTGCTAGTTAACTTAATTTCCATTTTTTTTGAGTCACCTTTTGTATATACCTTATAAAATTATTTTCAGCGTTCTGAGGATTGCATATATTTGTATTTCTGACTGTTCATATGATAGTGAGGGAAAATTTACATTCATTAAATGCAATGAATTCTCCTGATCTATCCATGCTGACATTGACATCTCATTGACATTGATTTAGATATATGATTATTAGTCCTCTGCAAAGGAACCATATCTTTTATTAATAATTTTTAACCTAATAAAGTATTCAGCATATTGTGTGCAGCTGTATCTCACATGTATATTTATATAATCTCAGCAAGCAGCTAGATTACATTGGAATTTGAGCCATGATATTAATCTTTCTTGGTCAGATTTCTCTCTCCTTTTTTTACTCCTGATTTCCTCTTCTTAAAGTCTGGGTAACTGAAAGTTGGGTAGCTAGAGTTTGCTAAGTCAATACCTTGTAAAATGCTTTATTTCAATTGAATGCTGCTTTAAAATTTGCCAAGTACCTTTGTTTTCCAAAATTTGTGAATAAAAGATTGCTGTGCAACCTCCTGAAAATGTTGTCTCATGCGCAGTCTCAGGGTATATAAAACCCTAATCCCCTTTAAAGGAGCTCATGGAATGAGTCCTGGCCTTTACATCTATATCTTTTATTTAGAAAATAAGAAAAGAAAGAGTTATCCTACCACTTGTAACATCTGCTGCTATCGCATCCAGTAGTATATGAGGACTCGTCTTGCAATATGTTATCAAAATGTTAATACATTAGCATTTACCTGTTAGGGTTGACTTGGAAGGTGTCAAATAGATGAATTATTTAATATGAATTATGATAATTTTTATTTATTAAAAAAAATAAAACAAAACCCCTCCAAACAGTAGATTACTTTCATACAGTTTCTACTTGGAATGCTTGCATCATTTCTGACACATTTCTACTGTTTGTTACATTAAGAATATCTTAATTAATAATCTGGATTTGGAAAAGACAATACCAGTGTAGAATGGTTGAGAACAGAATTGGCAAATGTCAAAAGGAAGCCTTTCATTTGATATCAGTATTTTGGACAAGCTACCTCATTATTTAACTTTGTGTTTCAAAAGAATGTGTTTGGAATTGGGCTTATTCTGCAGCACACATGGAAGTTCCCTGCATTCTGATTGTTTACCAGTAGTACTCCATGCATCCTGAAAGGTTATTTTTCACTTTCAGGAAATTTTCTCTTTTTAATGTTCAGCCACCCTAGAATATTCTGATTGCTCTCTAACAAGACCCCTATACTGAGGATACAATTTATACCCAACATTTGTCTTCCAGAAAAGTTAAAACCAGCTGGGCTGTTGTTAAATTGAAATGAAAAGATAAACTACATGGATTTTAATAGTCTTTGCCCCAGAAAAATGGAAAAGTTCTTTCTATTGTCAATATAAATTTTCACACTCTTAAAATTAAGTTGTGCTTCTCATTACTGTTCTACATTTTCTGTTACAAAACTAAGAATCCTGTGACACTTCAAGCTGTCTTATGGCTGCAAAATTCTCTTTGAAATATTTAGAAAGGGAAGTTGTGGGTCAAATTAACATTGTAAGTTCAGAAAAGATAAAATACTGTTGGTTTTGCAAATTATGCTGCTTGGCAAACAATCTGCCCTTGAGAGTCTCTTTTATGTACTCTATCATATCTATGCTGAGATCTATGAAGCATGTTTTCTTTTCTTTTCTTTTTTTTTTTTTTTCCCTATGCAGAAAAAATGAGAGGGAAATGAAGCAGAGAGAAAACCTTGAGGTGTTTCACTTCTTCAATTAGAAGTGTGGCAAGGGAGGCATCATTTGGTTAAATCAGCAGATTTTTAAATTACCTATTATTTTTCTTCATTGTATATTCACTTAAATAGATTTTTTAACAGTTTAATTTTTGTGGTAGCATTTGCAATGATTCCTTTTTATAATTAACCCTTCAGGGGAATTTGTACAAGCAAGTGCAGCAACAGTGGAAGGGTATACATCCATCTGGCAGGAATGTCACCATCAGCTGGCATCATACATAGCTATTACATAATCCCTGAAAGAGGGTAAAATAGATCATATTCTGGGCTATAAGTAATTTCACTAACATAATTTGATTGGAATACTCAGGCACCTAAGTACAGGCTAACAAAAAACACCTAGACCACCTGGCCTCCAGAATCCCTTTAAGTATGGAAACACCTACATTCGTGAACTCAGCTTTTTCTTTTGGGTGGTTATGGTTGTTTGGTTTTTGTTGTTTGTTTTTGTTTTTTAAAAAATTATTTTATCTTATTTTGTTTTCATTTACCTGTACATTATGTAACAAAAGCATCTACTGAATGCCAGGGATGTGTATGTCAGGGATGTGCATTGATATGCACCATACACAACCAAAACCACAAAGGATGGGCTACTACCAATAAAGTACTTAATTTTAAGATATAAATTAGACAGATTTAAGTTCATGCTGCTCTTTCTATGAGAAGTATCCCTTGCCTGACTCCAGTTGTCAACATTCTTAATATTTTGTTTTCCTCTGTTATTCATCCTTTGACTTAATTATAATAATTTAAGTACTGATGGGTCTTGTCATACCCCTTACTTGGTTTGAGATTAACAATGGGTTTTCCAAAACAACTAGTAATTATAAAACAATCTATAAAATTGTCTATAAAGTAGATGCAGATGTTAAAAATATTTTTAACAAATGAACATTTAGGGCAACAGGATAGGTTTGGACTGCTATTTCTCGTTCTTGAAGACAAATGGAGCCCCTCACATCACAACATCATCAAAGACCTCCTTACTGCTTACACAGACTAGTAATCAAATTACGCTTTAATTGCCCTCTGATCCTTTTCTTCCCCTCTCTTAAATGACATTTTATGAATGACATTTAGATAAAGATTATAATTGTGACATGAGTAAAAAATATACTTTCTGCCTCAAAATATACAATACTAAAGTCTCTGAAATGTATGTGATACAAACACAGAATAGCTTATATTGTTTGGCAATTGTGAGACAGCTTTTGGAAATAATTTTGGGAAATTTCAAAGGTATCTGGCATTGACTATACCTAGAAATGTGACACATGAATATTTCTAGTGCTGTGTGTTACCTAAAACTAAGTAGACATGTTTACTATTTGAGAATGTTAATATAACATTGAAAGAAGTTTATGGTTACCAAGAAATACTTTGATTTCACAGGCATGCTACAGAAGTCAAATAAAAATACACATTTTGTTTTATTCTGAAATAAAAACAATTTTCCTATGCTGCCTGTGTTGAAATTACAAGAAACCTCTTTTTAAGTTACACATAGAAGCTATAAGTCTATTTGATGCCTACATTCTTATTTAGCTGAGGACTTGATTTTTCCTTGTCTTAGTCTTAGTAGCACATGTAGCTTTCACCCAGAATCTTCAAGACATAAAAACAACAGTTCTGAAGAATACACTGAGATAAAGCTCTGTCATGGCTTATTAATATTTTTCTGATTGAAGGCAAAGCTTTAGCTCACCCAACTGCAGGGATTGTACAATTTATCCATAATTTATGTTCTTTTGGAAAATACTGATATCTAAAGCTGGTTGTAAATCTCTGCATGCAACTAAGTATGGGATCCCCACTCACACAGCATTTTGCAATAATGGA
Organism: Cettia cetti; assembly: GCA_013401135.1. Taxonomy (NCBI): domain Eukaryota; kingdom Metazoa; phylum Chordata; class Aves; order Passeriformes; family Sylviidae; genus Cettia; species Cettia cetti. The sequence continues at coordinate 8,745 of VZUI01027309.1, forward strand.
CATAGAAGGGATTCTGATGACAAGCCTTCTGAAAGGGAGTTTACACCCTTCCAAAGGGTACTGAAGTGCTGTGGAGGATTAAAAGAAGAACTATGATAGTCAATGGAGTAGAATAGTTTTAATAGACAGTTAAAAGGGGATTGACTGCAATTTTAGGCATATCTAGAGGGACAGAACATCTAACAATAGACAAGACTTTAATTGAACAAAGGAGTAACTTTGGTTTCGTGAAATTTCAACTAAGTAAAAAATAAGTTGGAAGTCAGAACAATATTTGATATGAACAGTGTTGATAAACAGAAGAACAATAAAATTCTGTGAAAGTCACTCATAATTCTAAGTGTTGAAATCATAACTAGCTTTTTTTTCTAACAGAGATGTTTCACCTGCAGCACAAGGGTTTTGATCATATGAGTATAAAAAAAGGACAGTGACACATTCTTCCATGGTAGAGAACTATTAGATGAAATTCTAACATTATGCAATATATTGCCTAAATCATAAAAATATTTATTTTAGGAACACGGCAATATTTAAATATTTTAATTTTTTTTATAATCTGTAAATAATGATAATTGAATTAGAAAAGATAATAAACAAAAAAGAAGCAGTACTGAAGAATGGTTTATTACCACTAAACTGCTTGCAAATACATCCAGTGCTATTCTATCATGAGACTTTGGTAATGGTAATCAGTTATATGTTTTAATGACTTTCGTCCTTTATGGTCACCTACAAACTATTTCCTTAGTTTAAATTATTAATAATACTTTAAAACATTTTTGTTTACTTCGGTTTTTGTTCAAGTTCTCTTGCTTGAAAAATAGCTGCTCATACTTTATATCAGAGTACAGAACAGGCTTTCTAATCTGCCTCGATACATTGAAATTGTTTTTCACCTGCAGGTCAAGTTATATAACTTTGCCTAGTTACATCAACTGAATTTTTCACTCTGAAGCTCATAACTTGGTATTTGAATTCATCATTACAGAGCTTTAAACAGCCATCTTCATTGACTGAGGATATTACTTGTTTATCTGTTAGATAAGAGACGTGTGGTGAAAATATCCAAGAGACTGAACATTCAGTAGTGCTTTGGATTAAGTTATTATGCATTGAAGTCATTATACATTGGCACTTACTCAGTGAAGTTTCAAAACATATAAAACTGCACATTTATTTTTATGCAGTTTCTATTTTCTGTGCATTTGTGTTAGTAAGAAGGAATGCTGGTTATTGTACCTTGAATTATGACACTATCTTGGTCCAGGTGTAAGCATTGTGTTATCTTTCAAGTGTAAGAAGCATATTTAATGTTTTATGTCTGAAACTGTTACAGCAGGCTGTGCAAGGTAGATCACAAAAACATCAGCAATACATGATATCCAAGACAACTCTTGGTAATACTTTCTATTAGGATACAGCTGTTCCCAGACTTGGATTCATCAATTCCCAAGATCGTGCCAGGTGTTTCAAAGACAAAGGGCATAGCCAGCCATCCCCTAGGCTGTGTCTCTACCCCATGTGCAGGATGGGGCTGCCTTGCAAAGGGCAGAAGAAGGAAGCCAGAGGGGGCACTGGGCTGCAAGGTGGCTCAGGGACAATGCTCAGATCCTGGGAGGGCAGTGGATCTGAGTGCAATGAAATGACCAGACTGTAAATCACAAGTACTGTCAAGGGGCTTCTGAAGGGCTCCTCAACACTCTGAGGTGTTGGCCACTCCTCCCAGCCTGTCATCAGCAAACTTGCTAAGGGGGATTTGACATGGGAATTCATGGCTTTCATTTAGTGCATATTAAAATGAACAAATAAATAGAAGATACTAAATATATTAATCCAGATTCAATGAATACCAGATAAAAAGTGAATTTTATGTTTTTAAGTGAGGGAGAGGTCAGAGAATGATCTATTCAGAGTAAGATGAGAAAGTGGTGCACAAGCAAAATGTATACAGAGATTCCCATGGGAGAACATGGCAAACAGTTTCCTTACTAGATTCACTAATAGAAAGCAGTGAGCAATTCAATAGATTTAATCTTCCCTAACAGAAAGGGTAGATCTATACACACTCAACCTTGGCAACAGACAATCTATTATTTTTTTAACCAAGAGTTCAGACCTTTCATCTGCCTGTTGTTACACACCTTGTGGTACTTCCATTGTACTCCAAAATACATTCTAAGAATTTGCAAAGTACATTGTAATTATGTACAAAATGCAAAGTATTAAAACTGCAGAGCAGCAAATGTCCATGTATAAAGGCTGCTAGCCATTCACTGTGTCAAAAGACTCAAGATCATGTACCAAAATCTATCCACGTAAGGAAGAGCTAAGACTCTACATGAAACAAAAGCTACACGAGGAACAGCTGGTATTACCTTAAGCTTGTCTATGTGAACTTTATTCATTGTTTGGTAATGCTTCAGTTTTCTAATTAATGTCCCAGGTTAAAGACATTGCAGCTGACTGAAAAGAACTTGAGACAGAGCTATGTCTCTTCTGTGGGATTAAGATCTATTTTATATCACCATTTTTGTAGAAGGTATAAATCTGTTGATACAGATAGTGCTCTTACTCTTAAATTTACAAATCACAAAAAACAACACAGTGCCTACCAGATTTTCTTTTTATAAACTATTTTCATGTCACTCCACAGTCTTTAATTTAGGTCTAGAGCAGCATAGCCACTTTATCTCTCTAGGCAGAGCCTAACTGGTTTTGCACTCTAAGCCAAGTCAGCAGCTGGACTTATTTCCCAGATAAGACGTTTTACCTCATACACCTGAAACAGGGATTTCTGTTAAAATTCACTATCAGTGCCTTTTTTCTATGGAAATTTTTGCTAGAGGTCTTATAGGGATTCTGCATTGTCCTAGGGAACTGGGAAAGAACTGATCAATTTATCAGAGCTGAAAACAAGTGACAAAATAAAAATTATATGTATTCACTCTTCTATAGAGATCTTAGAAATTAATTAGACAATGCACTCATTAATACATTTGGAACAATGCATACCCTATAACAGTACAATATTCCTAATGATAATTTCAGATATTTAAGCAGAAGAGAGAGATATAATCTATTTGATTCCTATTATGTGAGTATATGACAGCCAAATCATAACAAATTTTGGTGCCAGCAATGTTTCTTATACATATATATATATATATATACACACCTATATACTGCACAGAAGTACAGAAGTAATGATTTTTTCTAATGTCACGAAACCTTTCCAATTACTATAATAAGGTGAACATCTACTATGTGACTATCAAAAACTAGGCATAGACAAAAACTGGATCAGCTTCTGTGGGTACTATTCAAACCAATAACTTTAACTATTAAATAAATGGAGTGAGTTTTACACAAAGTATTTGTGATTTTGATATTCATCATCTTGAATAATATATATTCAAATTAAACAAATAATGAACATTTATGACTAATTTTTTCCAGTAATTGAAATGTTTTATTCATAAATAGAGCCCTTGTTCTTTCAGATATAAAGGAAGCTTCTATATAAAATTGGGAATTTTTTTGCAACTTTTAACATAAATACATTGTATTGCCTCTAAAATTCTCTGATAGTTTAAATAAAGAATTCTGTCAAACACATGAATTTATAAAAAAGTTCAATTTGTGTTTTATTGTTAGGGAGCAGGTTTATTTTCACACAAAGTAATCTGAATTTCTGCTTCAATGACTTCATCCACAAAAATCACTGTATTGTTAAAGTCAGTGAAACTCCTTGTATCTTTTACATATACTAAATCAAACCTCTAGGACTGGATTCAGTGGTCCAAGAAACCAAAGCAGTTCGAGTCTTCACTCTTTCAGATTTCTATGTGAGTGAGAGCCATTTTAAATATTTCAAAGGTACAGTCATTTTGCTAATATTGCTTGCCAAGAGAAAAACCTGCATTGTCCAAACTTTTTCTTTATTGCTCTAAGCTGCCAATATCTCCTGAATCAACAGTAGTTTGTGTGAGCTCAGTAGTCTGAATGACATTTGACTGAGTCCTATTTGACCTTGTTGTCCTGTATTTCCCTAGAATTCTCACAAACATAAGCAAACCCTGCTTAATTCTGACCAGACTTGAATGGAGCCCACATAGATACAGCTCTATCTTTTGGAAAACAAATTATACTAAATGGTAATTAAGGCACCTTTGATAAGCTTCCTGGTAGGAAAACCTGAAGCTCAGTATATGTTTCCTTTATGGGGTATATGAAGGACAACTCAAGTCACAGACCCTAACAGTAGAATATCAATGCTTGTGACATGAACATTTCTCTTGGTGACCCTTTGAGACCTACACCTGGGTGCCACCGTGGGTTCTGATACATTTGATCTGACATTGCTGTGAAATTCTTCCAGATAAATGAAGGATGATATATCTATTTTTACTATCTTTGAATCTGTGATTTTGAAGATTAGGAGAGAATGGAAGTACTTTTTTAGTGGAGGTGCTTGTAACTGGAGAATTTGGGAGAGGTTGGGGGGAAGAAGAGAGAAATCTTATCATTCCAAGTCAAAGATAGGATGAGAAGATACTGGGACACTTAAAAATTGAAGGTATGTATTAGGAAGGTGAATGAGGATCTCAACCTCAGCCTCAGCTGGAACATAAACTCTGGCACCCTAAATCACCAAGTTATATGCTGCCACTGATTCTTTAATTTACCATACATGCAGAAGTTGTGGCAATTTTCAAACTCATCATACCCCTTCAACAGTGAGCATGTTTTGTTTTTAATTTTTCCTGCAAGCCATCAGTTCAACTTCAGCAGTAAAAAAGGCCCAAACACATCCACTCTTCCTATTTTGGTGATACCATCACTATTCCCTTGGCTATGAGCCCTTTGTCTGTTTAGTAAGCAAAAATTCCTTGATGATCTCCCATTATGTATTGGTCATACCTGCAGTTTCCTATATCCACATGATCAGTTGGCTATAACATAGTTTGGCAGTGTACAAATGTGTTAAAGTAATTGAAACAAGTATTATGTCTTTGGTCAGGAAGAAGTGTAGTGCCTGGAGCAATTATCACTGCAATGAAAGCAGTGATCTTCAGTGAGAATAAAGGTAAATGTCTATCTGCATGAAATATAATATGGGATACTGACTCATCAAGGTGTTTCTCATCTGTCTAGTTAGATTCTCATGCTTTCATTTTTTAAGCTCCTTGCAATTAAGCACTACATCCTTATCAGATTGACAATTATTTTTTTGAAGGGAAAAAATCCTACCCAAACCCCCACATGCTTCTCAGAGAAGGGGAAAAAAAAAACCCTATTCAATCATTAACTGCTAGTGTGGCGCATGTTTCAAAATGTTAGTCTTTGTTATCTTCCAAACTCCTATTTATATGTATGCAGCTTGTTGTAAACCAGAAGCATTTCCACTATGTTGTTGGAGGGGTGTGTGTGCATTTATTGATTTATTTATTATTTGAAAGCAAAGTCTGCCTGTTTATAAAACATGAGCCATGGTACTTGAAAATACCTCACTGAAAATCCTCACCTTGAGGACAGCCAACTAGTACTTCAGTGAAATTAAATGTTGTGACTATTGCCAGCAATTATCCTTCTTTATTAATGGCTATAAAGGGCCTGTTTGTTTCCATGTTGGTGCTTACCTAATTGATCTGTTTTAGTGAGTGCCGAAGTGCAGATTTATTAGTGTTTCTGTCAGTATTGGAGCAGGAGAGCAGCAGACACAAATCTGCTCTGAGAAAAGTTAAATGGCCTTTTTTTGTAACTACAAATTGATGATACGGAACTGACAGCCAGGAGAGGATGCAATGAGGATTGCTGAGAGCCTGGTCACTGCGCTAAGATCAGAGTACATCATCAGTACAAGACCATCCCCTCAATGCCTGATTTAGCTGAAACTACTTGAAGGTTAAACTAAAGGACCACACATGAATTCTCACAAAGAGCAATGTTTTACAAGTTAAAAAAGAGCTGTGTAAATGGACCAACAGTGACACTGTAGTTACAATCATGTTTTTTAAATTCTAACTTCACGCACCAGACAATGAAAGGAAAATTCTAACTTTGCTTTAAAGTTCAAGTTTCAACAGAGACATTAGGAAGGTAGTGTACTAATACCAAACTAATGAAGAAGTTGTTAGTACATTCCCTTTTTATTGTTTTGACTTGTGCTAGAGCCGAGTACTACTCCAGTCACCTTTTACTTTCAGAAGATATAATTACCATAATTAGTTTAATTTTGCATTGATTAAAGTGCCTCAAAGGAATTACATTAAGGTAGCATGCTTAAGGTCCAGACTCTATATGCAAATAAAACAGATACAGTTAAAAGCCTGTGATTTGTACTCTTTGTAATAGAATGAAATCTTGGAAGGCAAATCTATCCAGTCACAAATTTCAATCTGAACTGACAGAAAACTTATAAATGTTCCTGGAGTAATTTTTCATTTTTTTAAAAAATAATACATTTAGTTAAAGTATGCACTGCAGCAAAGTCTATGCTTCAGACATCTAAGCATATTTTCAACATGAGTATTTATTTTGCTATGAATATTTATCTGATTTTGTATTAAAGCACTGCTTACATACCTAACTGCAAACACCACTATCGAATAAGATACAGCCCTGGCCATGACAAAAGCACATTAAGAGTACAGGAAATGCCAATTTATGTCCAGTACACAAAGGTGCAAAGATTACTCTCGGGTCTTATGGGGGACTCAAAAATTCCAGTTGAATCCATGACTGTAGTTGACTGTCAATCTTGAACTAATATTCTTGGTTGCTGTCCAATATACTCACGCCCTTCAAACATAGATCTATTTCTGGTATTCACAGTGCATGATGTACATTTCACTACTTTCTGACACAGGTTTATGCATTCTTTTGGAAGTGGAGCTAGGGACTGGTGCAACTTGAAGCCATTTCCTCTTGTTCTTTGTTTGTTAGCTTGGAGAAGAGACTGACACTCCCCTCACCAAACACCATTTTGGGCAGTTGGAGAAAACAATAGCATCCTTCCTGGGCCTCCTTTTCTCCGGGCTGTACACTTCCAATTTCCTCAGCTGCTCCTCATCAGACCTGTGCTCCAGACCCTTCCCCAGCTCCATTCCCCTTCCCTGGACTCACTCCAGCCCTCAATGCTTTTCTTGAAGTGAGGGACCCAAAACTGGACACAGGATTTGAGCTGTGGCCAGTACAGGGGGACAATCCCTGCCCTGCTCCTGCAGCCACACCATTGCTGATCCAGGCCAGGTGCCATTGGCCTTCCTGCCCCTGGGCACACCTGGCTCATGTTCAACTTACTATTGATCAACATCCCCAGGAGCTTTTCTGCCAGACACCTTTCCAGATACTCTTCCCCGAATCTGTTGTATTGCCTGGGGTTGCTGTGACCCAAAAGTAGGACCCAGTACTTTACCTTGTTGAAGCTCATGCAGTTTGCCTCAGCCCACCAATGCAGCCTGTCCAGATCCCTCTGTAGAGCCTTTAAACCCTCCAGCAGATCAACACTCTGCCTAGCTAGAAGTGCTTGGTGCTCTTGATACTGTTGTCCAGATCATTGAAAAAGATATTAAACAGGACTTTTCCCAACACTGAGGCCTGGAAAACACCACTGGTGACTGGCCACCATCTGGATGTAATTCCACTCACCATCACTTTGAGCACAGCCATCCAGCCACTCTAGCTTCCCTAAGGACTGAATACAAAAATATGGAAGATTAGGTTCTGTTTAATTTGTTGGTGTCTCTCAAATTACGATGACACCATAATATGCCAATTAATTTTACTTTTACAGTACTTTTCTTTCCTTCAATCTGCTTTTCATCAAAAGAAAATTAAGGAAAATTAAAACAGCGATGAAGTGTTGCCAATACATAGAAGCCATGAGTGTTTTCATGAATGTTTTGAAAGCATTATAAAAAGGCACGTAGAGGTTATTCTGAGCTTCTGCACAGCTCAGTCTAGTAAGTCTATTAGGAAAAGGGTCACTGGATTAGAGTTTGCACAAACAATTTTGAGGCTAGTTACCGCCTAAAAATAAAAATAGAGCTTGATGCTACAAATGTTGATAAGTGTTGCCAGTGGCTGAAATACCTGTTTTTAATACACCTAGGTTTGAGCTATGGATATGTTATTAAGATAAGCAGAAATTGTTAATAAAATTGAAACCCACAGTACTGTCATCTAGGAAATCATTCATAGAATAGAAAGATTGACTTTAATCAGTGAATGCATGGAAAATTACAGAATGTTTCATAACACTGAGTTATTTGAATGCTTTACTCCCAGATGGTATTCCTATATTCAGCCTCCATTCTTTCCAAGGTAAAAAACAAAAGTAAACAAAGAAGAAAACACACTTGTTTGCTCTCATTGAAACCATCTTGAATATTTTAAATATAATCACTTCAAACCACGAACCCTTCCTCTTACTAAAATTCATTCTTTAACACAAGAAATATCAACTACATCTAGAAAAACTAAGCTGTTTTCACCATTCTATCCAAAAGAGTAAATCATGTCGGTGATGTTGCATTTTCACTACTACTGAAAGTAAATAGGAAAACATTTTATAGGAAACATTCATTAATTTATTCATGAGGAAACTTGGAACTGAATGGCTTTGGTGACTCAAAGACATTTACTAGTAGCTCAGACACTTAAATTGGTCCAAAGTATAGAATATGTTTATTCTGTGTGTGAGTGCTCAGTAATTAATATAAAACCAAAGTCTGTGCTGAATCTATTTTCTGCAGACAAAAAGTGCAGTGTAGGGCAGAACAGAAGGGAGTAGGGTAGAGCAAAGAGGAGAATGATTACTACAGTTTGGTTTCATTGACTATCAGAACTCTGATCCATTAAAAGCATGTTTAAAGATCCCCTAGTCAGATCAGAGAAGCCACCATAACTTCACCCAGAAGGTGGCTGGGCACTGGAACAGGCTCCCCAGGGCACTGGTCACAGAATCACCCTTCCAGAGGTCCAGAAGCAATTGGACAGTGCTCTCAGGCACATTGTGTGGCTCTTGGGGCTGTCCTGTGCAGTAACAGGAGTGGGACTCAACCATCCTTGGGGGTTCCTTCCCCCTCAGGAACTGCATTCTATTCTATGATTCTTTGAATCTTGTTTTATTAGTGTTAATAACATCTTCCTTCTCTGCACACACTTGTAGCAATGGACAGAATGTATAAGGAATTAAGGAAATTCAAAAACCAGGAAAGCCCCAGAAATTCTGTAACTGATTAGTCATGGGGAAAGACAATATCCTGGTAATATTGCAAGGTCATGACTTACAGGCACCCACTAATTTTATAAGATCAGCAGTGAGTTTATTGTGCTGACTCATTCTACTACAGTCACATCAGAACTCAGCAACTCATCCTTCTACAAAGACACCCAGCTCCCCACTGTAGGTGCCACTGTTTCATTTTAAGACCTGAAGACTTCTCATCTTCACTATTTCCTTGCATGAAACCTGAGCAGAAAAGCTGCAGCATCTCACTCAACCTCATTGTCCTGCCAAATGTGGAACATTCAGAGCAGATCACTAAAGAAATACTTCTACTAGGGAACATGTGAACTTTTACAATTTGTAGGGAAAGGGAAAAGATGAGCAACTTCAGAAATCACTACATGTATGCTCTGGGTATTGTTAGGTAAGGGGGTTTTTTCAACAAGAAAAATCCCTGCAGAAATTCTGCAGGCTCACTTCTGTGCATGGCATGACCATGGCAAAGCATAAAATGCAAACCCTTCCTAGCCAAATTAAAACACACACGTGAACACAGGGATAATGTTTACCTGGTAATTTTACCTGGCAAGCAGCTGAACATCATACAGCCATTTGTTCAGTCCTCTGCAACAGGATGGAGGAGAGAATTAGGAAAAAGGTAAAACTCATAAGCTGGGATACAGAAAATTTAGTAGGACAGAAAAGGAAGGGAAAACAACAATAACGATAAAGCAATATGATAAAGGACTCACACCCAGACAGCGTCAAGCATCAGCACTTTATTAAGCCCTAATACAACTTTTTATATCCTTCTTACCTGTGTCCTCTTTTGCCCTTTTGTGATTGGTCAATACACATCAACATTCCATGCTTCTTTTTCCTTCAATGCTGGTCACCTGTCTTACACAGCTGCAACTTATCAGGGGTGAGATTGCCTGCAGCACTATCTCTATTCTTTTACAATCCATTCTCCCACACCAATATAAAAACTATTGATGCACAATGCAGTTCCTCACCACCCTCTGACCAATGCCCAGCCAGTCAACCTCCCTGAGCTGACTGGCTGGGCTTTGGTCAGATACTGAGTTTTATTTTTCAATATGATGTCATATGATGTGGAATGTCCCTTTGTCCTGCTGGGATCAGCTGTCCTGGCTGTGGCCTCTCCCAGTTCCTTGTGTCCTGCAGCCTCCTTGTTGGTGAACTGGAGGAGAAGCTGAAAAGACCTTGACTTAGTGTAAACACTTCCCAGCAACAACCAAAACATCCGTGTGTTACCAGCATTATTTGCATCCTAAGTCCTAAATACAACACTGGACAAGCTACCAGGATGAAAATCAACTCCATCCTGGCCAAAACCAGGATTGGCACCCTATGATCTTTGACCCTTAGCAACTGCACAGCAGAGGGGCACTCTGAGAGACTGAGCAAGGTAGATAAACATTTTAGTATCCTCTGTCTCCAAGACAGATATACCAAAAGTCCACTGGTACACTTTTTGGTCCTTGAAATACCTTCTCCTGTGTTGGCCTATACCAGGGATTCTTGGGAGCTCTGTGCTAGTCACAACAGAGTGCTTTTGCCACTCATTCCCCCTCAGGCTCACATGGACCTCCAATGGAGTTAGTTGTTGGGATTTCACTGTCACTCTAGAAATACAGAAGGGTCAGGAAGTAATTACTTAGTATAAGGCACTGAAACAAGCTGCTCAGAGAAGCAGTGGAAGTTCCCTCCCTGGAAATGTTAAAGGAAGGCTGGGCAAGTCTTTGAGTAACCTGGTCTGTTGAAAAGTGCCCCTGAACTTTTATACAAAAGTACATGATCTGGAGATCCATTTTTGGGACATTGATACATCTACAGGTAGCACGGATAAATCTAAAGAGGGAGTGCCTGGTATGTCATTCTGGATCATCAGCACTCAGGACTGCATTTCTGTCCCCCTGACCAGAACCTGTTTGAAGGAAAAAGCCAGGAAACCCATCTCTTATTTTTTTATGGGAATCACATCTATTCAACAACATGAAATAGACTGTGGCCATGGTACACTGCTGACTGAGAGATGATTTTTTGTATTTTTATTTCTGTTTTGAACTTCTGATTGACCAAATGTTCTGTCAAATGCTTAGATTACTATATACCTCTTACACATCTGAATTTTTCAATTAATAAATTATTAGTACTGCAGATAATTAGGGTATTCAGTATTAATAAATCTTAAAAAAGGAAATGCCTTTATATTTCTCTCTAATGAGGAACAAGGGATAAGGAATTATTTTGTCTATGACACAAATACCATTCTGCTTTTTGAGTTTGCAGGTAGAAATACTCCAAATTTGAAGGATGGCATTGTATTGAATCATTCCATGTGATCCATAGACATATGGTGTTCTCATTAAAAAAAAAAAATAAGCAAAATACAATTATTTTCTGTATTACCAGCAGAGTAAGGTATGCATTTTTAGCAAAGTCCACAATAGCTTTGAAAGGCTTTTTTCTGTACAAAAATTGTACAATGTATCATAATACTCTTAGAAACCCAAGAACAGGTATTTCATCACATTTTTCTGACATATGTCTTTTGCTTTTGTAGTGAGTTTAAACCCTTTATATTGTTATCTCACAATATCATAAAGATTCAAAAGAAGGGATATTTTATGAGACACCACATTTCATTTGGATTCCCAATCCAGCATATTCACTGAGCTACACAGAGTAGTATTTTTTTTCCTTGGAGTTTGGCACACAAAGTGTTTTCAAAGTACTTTTTGGGAGGACAGTAGAATAGAAGTTATTTATCTGTTGGAAATACTGTCTTTCTTATTTTCTAAGAATATAATATCAGTAAAATAATCGTAATATTACTTCAGACTTTACTAGTAGCTCCAGTTTGAAAGACTTGTAGCCATCCAAAATGGTATGTATTTGTATAACATTTGAATATTAAATTTATATATGTATATATACATATATACACACTGAAGATTAATTTAAATCCTTAAGAATGTAAGATTTGGAGCTGGATTGAATATATTCTTTTTTATCAATTTCTTGAATAGACAATGTATAAAATTGAATAGAAAAAAAAGAAAACATTAAATAGGTTCTAATACAGTCTTTGGTTCACAAAATTTCTAATTGTTTCTTATACTTTAATTATGGCATATATCTGGATTTTTATTTAGCCTTCTGTTTTTGAAAAGTTTCTAGAGTGCTTCAAAACAAACATACCAAATACCCCACTGAGATAATGAAATGAACCATGGTGATAAACAGAAACTTCTGTTTCTTAGTCAAAGACTTGGATGGTAAATATGAATATATGTTCAGTTGCAGAGTACGTTGCTTTCTTAAATGAAGGGAATTGTAGGACTTTATGAAGTAAAGTTACTCATGTAGATAATCAAGATGCACTGCTCTTCCAGAAACAACCTTCTTGTCCTATGTACATTCATTTGGTTTTATTTTAAAAATAACAGCATGGGTTTCATACACATTTAGGAAGTGGTTGCTCATTTGGAAAGATCTACTTTTGGTTGGAACTGCTCAGGCAAAGCCAAAGATTAAATAAGCAAGTACATGGGAAGCCAGAAATGATAAGCAATAAGTTGTGGGGTTTTTTGAAAATTTGTGTTCAGCAGAGCTACATGGATGAGAATCCCTGAGCTCAGATCTTGTCGTTTGCCCCAGAAAGTCTGGCAGCTGTTATGAATGAATTTGCAATTTTGGCCAAAAATTTCCCTAACAGAACAATTTTCTTCTGATTCACAGCAGCAACATTTGAAATATTTTCAAATGCAAGTTTCAAAACATTTGATTCCAGAAAGTGTCAAAATGTTTTATTTCAACATCTTCACTCTCAAAATTGAATACTGAAGTAGGATTTGGAGCTTTCTTTCTTTCCTTCTTTTTTTCCTTCTTTCTTTCTCATGAAAGATTCCAAGATTTTGACTTTCAGTTGGCATCTAGAAACTAAAGACTGTAATCCTGGATAGATTACATCTATCCTAATGTAAATATCAACTATGTACATCAGGATATATATACATACAAAAATATATATGTATTTGTATACATCAACTCCTGAATTTCAACTACATCTAGCTGCAAATGAAATTTTGGGTTTTGTTTTGCACTGATACAGCCAAAAATGGCAATCAACAGAGAGAATTAGTTAATGAGGCTTAGGTGAGGATCTTTGAGTACATTTGAGTTTTTAAGAGAACTGATACTGGAACTCCTGCATATCAGCAGATAGGACATATTATTAGAATGCCAAAATTATTTCAGAATCTAAGTTTCCATCAGTAAAATACAGTTGTGGTAGCTAAAATAGGCTTCAAAAAATTCTCCAAAATTGATAGCATGCTTCCACAATCAAATTTTAAAAAATGGGGGGGGGGGGGGGGGGGGGGGGGGTGGGGGGGGGGGGGGGGGGTTTGTTTGGGGAGTTGGGGAGGGGGGAGTTGGGGGATGGAGGAGAGTGGTGGTGTCATTTTCATAGGGTTAGTCTTTTTTTTAATTTCAAGATTTTAAAAACCAGACTCATGATTTCAAGGGAATGACTCACGATTCCTGAATTACTTGTCAGTTATCAACAGAATTTCTAGACAGATAGTTGTCTCAATAATGTTACTGAAGAAAAGGCTGAGTGAAACTTTCTACTTTTCATTTTCTTATAATTCTTACTTTCTTATATACAAACTGTAGAGAATTGGACTGAGAAACCAGGACAGTAGGAATTTATGCATTGATAATTTATGTATGGTTTATGGCTTTGGTTTACATAATTCTTTCTTTATTCAATAATAAATGCATAGTTGCTATAGAAACTGCTACAACATAGGATTTGGATTACTGCGAAGAGGCAGGGCATTTTTATAAACAAATAAACACAGAAGACACATAAATCAAATGTTAATCAGTATCATGCATGTTCTTAAGGCAATAAAGCTGGAGTTTGCCACTCTTTTTTTTGAGGCTCCAGCTCTGCACTGGCACCCTCAAATATAGGGGTACTGAAATTACTTTATTTCCCAGTCTAGTGACTCTACTTCCAAATAACTGTTCAACAATTTGTTTTTAGGCACAGATGGTTCCCAAACAAGCTTTTTATTCTCTAGGTGATTACTGCAACATAAAGCCTCTTAGGAACCTGCAATTTTAAAGTATGACTATCTAAGAAGAAGAAGCCATTAGCTCTGCATTAAACCTAAAGGAAAGAAATCTGTGTTAACTGTATGCATAGGACAGAAGGGACAAATGAGTTTTATTTTATCTATTACTCTCATTTTCAGTTCCTTTTATATCTTGCTTGTCTATTTTTTCCTCTTTTTGAAAATTCTTGGCTTTTCATTTCAAATTAAAAATAATTGCAGTTCTCCACCAACATGCACACACACCCCCATCTACTTCATAATCAAGTCTATTAAAATCCATCCCTGTTGCTATGAGAATTCTGTACACTTCTACTTTTCTCATTTCTTTCTGCTGATTGACTTGCACATCACAAAATAGAAATTTCATAAAAAAATATTTAGAATATATAGAAAAAATCCTGAGACCAATTTAAATCTAATCAGTCAAGAACAATGGTGGTGCTAAAATTTATTTACTTTTATTTTTCCTCCGGTGGTTTGGATTGGGAGGGACATTTAAAGGTCATCTTGTCAAACCTCCCCTGCCATAGGAAATTACATCAACTAGGTAAGGTTGCTCAGAACCCTGTTAAACCTGGCCTTAAAAGCTTTCAGAAATGGAGCATCTACCACCTCTTTCAGGTTAAAACCATTACTTCTTGTCCTATTGCTAAAGGCTCTACTAAAATATCTGTCCCCTTCTTTCTCATAAGCCCCTTAAAGAATTAAAAAGCCAAAATAAGGTCTCACTGGACACTTTTCCCATCATGTGTGGGATTGTCCTCACCCAGGTGAAGAACCTTCACTTAGCCTTGTTGGACTTATGAAGTTTATATTTTACTGATAATTTCATTTTCAAAAAAAAAATTAAATTTGCAAAATTAAGTATCTATTTTGTCACAGTCAAAACATTTTTTCTTTGTTATTAAGTATTTTACTTCTCAAATTAAAAAGTTGTTAGTTTCCTGAAAAAAAAAAAATCAGCAGTAATTTTAATTTTCTTACAAAAAGGAATATTTTGTGGAGAATTTCTCCTTGGGAAAAAAAAATTAGCTCATCCTTTGCAATATAGCTCAGAGAATATCTTATTTACATTTTTCTTATTATTCATCAGAGTGATTCAGTGTTACCAGGGAACAGCAGAAGCAGTCCTTCACAATAAACAGAAGCTAATGTAGTTAATATTGTGAATTTCCTGCAGTGAGATAATTTTTTGAGCAGGGTTAGCCAGGGTGCTAGTCCAGATCCTGATGGCATTCTGCAGTTCTCTATTGTTTCACCATTCTGCACACAGGGCCTCAGCTCTGCACAACCTCCCCGCTTGTCATTTCCCCTCCTGCTGCTAGAGGTTGCTAATTAGGCACAGCTTTCCATAATTTTTTGCTGAAATGGTAACTTAAATGCCTGGATCACTTTGATGCCCTGGGTTAGGAAAAACGTGCTGAAGGAGGTAGAAACAGACTTGATGAGTTGAGGAAGCAGCAGTAACCTCACAGCCTTTAACTAGCCCCACCTAAACAGTCCCTGCTGCCTCGGTGCCGTGAGAAGTGCCCTCTAAGGAATGACAGGGTGCAAACCCTCTGAAGAAAGAGTAGAAAGAATATCTATGGGGTTTTTGTCCCTGAGTGTTTTGGCATTTTTGCAAAAGATCTATTCTCCCTTACGTGACTATTTTCCTCTTCATTGCCTAATAAAATGCATATTACACCCTAAATTTTTAGGTATCCAAACACATAGATTAATGAAGTAGTAAGTATATGTAAATTAATTACTGTTTTATAAAATTTGTACCCCTAAACATGGTTACACACTAACTGCACTGCAGTTAAATGTCTAAATCTAATAAATTACATCAGGTCCTCTAAAGCTAGTATCTAATTAGTGTCAAATGTTTACTATAATTAAATTCTATATGTCAAACAGGAAAAAAAAAGATGATGTGAATCTGCTTTGCAACCAAATTAAATAGTTAGCATGGGAAAAAATACTGAGAGTCTGTGGTAACAAGAAACTTACAGTAGCTTTTTCTGTGGACGGAAAAGCCTCAGTAAATTTCACAATTGCCTACAAGTACATGAGGTGTCTAAGGTATCACTTCAGAAAGGAACAGAGGTTCCTGTTTATTATCATTTATTTTTTCATCCGATGCAGTTTTTCTACAGACTGCAAAAATCCTTCCATTCTGAAAGGCAAAATTTGTAACAGTGATC
Source organism: Cettia cetti (assembly GCA_013401135.1). Classification (NCBI taxonomy): domain Eukaryota; kingdom Metazoa; phylum Chordata; class Aves; order Passeriformes; family Sylviidae; genus Cettia; species Cettia cetti. Next base: position 25,325 of record VZUI01027309.1, read on the forward strand.
GTTTTCTTAAGCTACAGAGATAGAATGATATCTCTAATTTTTGCTAGACAGGAGAAGAGGTTTTTGGAATAGATTTGATGTATGGGTTTTCCCTAAAATGTGGTTTTTGTCAGAAAATTACAACTGTTCAAAACTTGTATATATCACTGTTTCAGGTATTTTAGTGACTGCAGTGTAGAGTTCATGTTAAGCTGTCCCTATCTGCCACAAACAGCACTCTAACAAACACTTAAAACTCCATATGAGTTCCTGTGGCTGCAGTGTGGATGTATTCCTGTATCCCAGCACCCTGGCAAAACATGGGACATAGAACTTCTGCATTCAAATACAGCAATGCAGACAGAGCTCTCCCATCACATGTGGCTCATGTTCTCTATCAATGGCTATTTACAGCTTCTCCTAATGCATTTTTAATTTTCTTTTAAGCTGAACACTGCTATATGCATGACGAAAGAAAGAAGCTTTCATTTGTTTTTAACAGAGATTCTTTCTCTCCAAGGAATCCCTGTGAGGAATTTGCAGTGTTTCTTCTATTCATTTGTACTACCCAAAGTGGAGATGAAGTTAAAGATTGCTTGTGATGAGCTGACCTTAACCAGATGCCTGGTGGTCACCAAGCTGCTCTATCACCCCCTTTCTCAACAGAATCATAGAGCCTTCACCAATACTTAAGAAATTTGAATGCTGTTGTAAAATAGGGCTCCCTCAATTTCCCTGGGAAGACCAAGAGGAGGAGGCAGACTGATCCTTGATTACTTCTCCATAAATCTATGCATAGGGTTGGGGCAATATGTTAGTGCATGTCTGAAACCCAGTTTGTAACCCTGATGGTTTGTGCAGAGCCAGATAATAACAGGTAATACCATTAACATTTAGAGGAATCAAAATTTACCTGCCATTTTGCTTGTTTCACGTTCACACATATTTGCGCTTTCTCATACTTGTATGCCAGGATGTGGTAAAAGGGTAACTTATGATGGAGGAAAAAAAGAGAAAAAAGATAATAAATGCTTTGCTTACTTCAGTAATGTCATCACAGCAATGTTTAAAGTAGCAAGGCTTACCATAAGGTTGTCATTTACAATGACGTGGATACCAAATTCCATTAGTGTTCATACCTTTATCAGGAAAAAAATGGGTAAGGCCAGAAGGCTGCTGCAAACACACTAAAATTTTATCAATTTACAGTCAAATCATATAAAATAGGAGCATTTTTCCAGAATGATTTGCAAATGAAGGGGGGGGGTGGGTAGAATCTTTATGTAAGTACAAAGTATGGTATTAAGGGGAAAAAGAAAATCCTGGAAAAAAGGCCAACTCTGCTTTGGGATCACTATTACAGTTGTTCCTATGGTAACCAGTTATTTGTGCAGCATGCATCATCATATATATTTCAGGAACTAGAGTGCTAGAAAAAGGGGAGGGGAAAAGAGCATGCAGTACACTAGATTAATTCCAAAGACAAACCTATATTGAAATACTTGACCCTTTGATTCAAAGCAAAACACCTTTGTATGATTTCACCCACTTGACACTTGGAAGTGTGGTTCTCCAAAAAAAAAAAGGCTATGAAAAATTGGCATACACTTACTCATCTGCTTCTTGTTTTGTTCTGAATCACATCTCTAATTCATTGCTAAATAGCAGCCTCAGTCTTGTCTGAGCTGCACACCCAAGGTGCCAAGGGGAGGAAATGTTTGGTTGCTTTCCAGACCACATAAGTCCATAGGACCTTTAGCACTGGGAAAACTGGCAGACATTGGAAGGAACTGATTTTCACAAAAGGAAACCCAGAGAGGAGGTTAAATTACCTTTCAGAAAGTCATCTGGGAGACAAGATCCATCTTCAGTAGTGTTCAGCCTTTGGGTACAGGTAAAATATGTTCCTCTCCAAGGTCTCTTTTGTTAATGTATTCAGGGCTGTGGTGTGAGGTCTTCAAATGCTAACCCTCCTGGGAAGATGCAGAAAGATTTTACTCATTCTCAGCACTTGGATTAAATAAACTAAGCTGGCAGTTATTGAAGGGTCCTTTCCACATCGTATCTTGTATCTGTGAAAGAAACATATTATTTTTTTGTTGTTAATTACAAATCTTTCTTATTTTACAAAGAAGCTTTGTTGTTATTTACACTTCCAAAATTATGCTACCATAGATAAAATAACCAAATCCCAAAAATTTTGAGTCCCTACCCCTACATAAATATATCACAATTCCAATTGAAATCAAAGGGAAGTAAGACTCCTTAAGAGATATTAGACTCCTAAATAATTTTTCACATTCTGTTTTTCACAAATACAAACCAGGAATTAAGTGGAATTTGGTAGAACTTATTCAAAGCATCCAAGATCAGACTTTAAATTTCTCTTCATGTCTTGAGTACTGAAAAAGTCAATCTGTATTTCCTTTATAGTCTAATGTAAGTTTGAAAATGTGTCATTCTTGTGCTGAAGGATCTCAAGAAGCCCAGCCAGGTGAGCTCTGAAATTATTGAACACATTCAGGTATCGTAAAAAAGGCCGCTGTTGTAAATTTTTTCTAAAAGTGTGTCATAGTGTCACCACCTCTCTTTTATGCAATTGTCAGAGAATTTGTCTGGAAGTAGGAGTTCAGTTCAATCCAAGACCTATCAGAGATCCAACCCACATAAGTCTCAAAAGAAGCCTATCATCAATATATACGTTATAGTGGAGTTCTCTGAGCTGAGCTGCTGCAGGAGGACAAATTTGCTGTTACAGAGTACACAGAGACAGAGGAAAAGTGTTACTTTTTCTGCTGCCTTCTCTGCGATGAGGAAGTTCTGGCCCTTTTTTCTAAAGCACTATCTATATTTCAATTATTCAGTCTCTGAGTAAAATGTAACCCTGTGAGCAGAAATTATAGTTACAATTGCCCCCTCAAGGCTGTGTGTCTTTAGTGCTAGACCAGGAAATCACACCTTTTTCTCTCTTTTCTTCATAAATCTTGAATAGTTTTCAGCACAATGCTATGGGATCATGTTGACAGGGAACATAAGTCCCTCAGCATCCCATTAGATGAATGTGCTGCCTAAATTTTTTCAGCATTTGGCACATGAAGCATTGTCACAATCTAGGAAATAAAATAGATATGTACATCTTGAGAAGTTCTCTGAAGTGTGGAGAACTGAATTCTATATTTCCTCCCTTGCCTATGCATCCCATCAAAACCAATATGACAGGAGGCATGAAATGTGAAGCTGAGTAATTGGGACAGGGTCTGAAATTAGAAGGGCAGGCTGAGATGGTGGTACAGAAGAAAGGTGAGAGCAGGGAAAAGTTTAGGATCCTAGTCAGGAAGACTGAGAAGTGGAGTTTAAGGAAGATGCAAAGTTCTTCTGTTCCACCTGTAAGATGGAGCATGGAGCTCTTGCTACCCCATAAACTTTCCCATGAAGTGCCAGTGCAACTCCCACCACACTGCAGCTGTTACTAAGGGTTGCATCTGACTGTGCTGAGTTTGAAAGCCTGGTATCTTACTGTGACTGATGGGCAGGACCACCGTTATGCTTTCCTTGATACAGTTCAAAGGAAAAGAGCTGTTGAAGATCTTTTGCAAGATCTTTCAGCTTCTTCATCTTGCTCCTCTTCCGTGGAAATTGTTACATCTTCTCTGAGCTGAACTCACATGACTTATCACCAAACAACCTTCAGACTTATCCAGATCCTTGCACTAAGGAAGAAAAATCACAAGAAGAACATATTCTTTCTATTTCAACTGCTAATTTGTTGCGTAAAACATCATTCTGCAAATCATAATATCTCTAAGTCCCCTAGGTTTTAAATTATGTAAAATATGTATTATATTTTTGAATTATTTTGCCTTGATGTACCGTAGTGTACCTCATTCCACATGTTCATTTATACACCAGCATATTTATTCTCCAAAGCATCCTTAATAGTCAATTAATTATTCTATATTTTGTATATATGAAAGAGTGATAACAATTGACAATAACTGAAAAATATTTAACATATCTTGTGAAGATAAAAATAATCATGGAATGTGAAAAATATCAATTATTATTAATTTTTAGCAAGGTTCAAAGAACTTAAGCAAGGTTCAAAGTCTTAATGGTGGGCTTTACAATCTTCTTTCTTTTTTTTTCTGTCTTCTATCCATGGTTATTTTAAAACTGTCTCCTAAATTCCTGTATAAAAAAAAATCAGGTGAAGAAACTAAAGGACACTTACACACTATTTTCAGTCCCATAAGTAGCATTTCTGATTTTTTTTTCTTGTCTCCTTTATGGTTTTTTTAATATGTATTTGTATTTAGTTGCTTAAATGATATTTAAAGCCTGTATTTCTGCAATAGTTTCTGTTATTTGTAATTTGAAAATATGCAATATCTTTTTAAAGTAGGCACAAAATTTCTGGAGAAATAATAATAAAAATACATAGTAGTTTATAGGTAAAGATTGAGATGAGCTGTTGAAGAGGAACCTGAATATTTTGCAAAGTTTTTTCAGATATTTATGGAGCCGGAACCCACCAGAAAATTATGGCCCACTTACAATAGATGATTGTATAGGGTTTTTCTGAAAAGAAACACCTCTGGAACAGGGCACTCAGTTCGAATAAAAATTGTACATTTTTCATATTTAAATGAAAATGAGATTATTCATTTAACTATAGCTTTGTTTGTGCATGTGAGCTTTTCAAATGTTATAAAACTGAACATTTTGAATGTTGGTGTGCTGAATGCCACTTCAAAAATATGACAGTTCTGTAGCTTCTGCTCTTTACAAACATCACATACACTTCATCCCAGAAGAGGAATGTACCAATGCTTGCTTTTTCCAGATTTTCAAGTTAAACATTCAAAGTTCAAATCAACCATATTTTAAAGACGTCCTTGACCCTGCAGTTTCTTTTCTCTCCAATGGGAAAGAGGTTATCACCCCAATGTCAGTATATGCTGAATATGAAGCTGATTTCAAAATCAAGCACTTTGGATCAAGACTTGCACAGATTAGGTCACTTCTAAAACCACACATGTTATACATAAGAGTGACTAAAAGGAAGATTGGATCCTGGCTTTTTTAAATACACAGGAAGATAATAGCATATAATGATGTCAACCATTCTACAGGAAAGAGAAAAAAAGAGTAAGTCATAGGATGGTGTGCTGTTCTAGATTGAGACTTACTTGTAAAAAAGTTTTATTGTTACACAAGTAGAAAATACTTTTCATCTTTAAAAATAGTTACACTTTCCTGTGCCAGCCTAGTCAAACTCAAGTGTTGTTTCACTTTGGCAGTCCTAATGAGTAGCACAACTACATATACCAAGTAAAGTCATCTATTTAAGCTATGATAATAAATGTTCTGTCAAAAAAATAAAAAACAACAAAATTTTTGACAGTAAAATCAATTTGCTATTGTCAAGCAATTTCTTTCCAATCATGTTTTAATAACTCAAAATCTTGGTGAAGACGTTTAAAATATACAAGCTTCATTTTTATGCCTTTCAGCACAAGGGTATTGTAGAATATCTGGCTCAATGCTAAAGTTGACCCTGAAGCAGTGAAGCGCTGTGAGGTGAATCTGAGGAAGCAACTGTGCTGCACTTTATGGTTGAAACATTTTTGTTTGTTGTCTTGACTGAAACACTATCTTAACTTATTGCTTAAATAAGCTTTTAAAGTGTCCTGTTGTTTGCTTTGATGCTTAACAGTTTTTAAGCTAATTTTGCAAACTGTTCTTTTTCTCACTACCATCTTGCAATTTACAGTTCACCCTCCAGCTCAAACTGCTACTTTGTTTACACCTCATCAAATATCTTTTAATTCTTTTCATCCCCTTCTCTGCTGATAAAGCCATCTCTCTCTTCCCTCACTGACTTGAAAACAGCTCAGTGGAAAGCAGTACATCTCTTGCAAAAGTTAATAATGAGAGTAAAATGATTTTGTAGTTTGATGTTTGGCATCAAGGCAAATAAAAGGACTTCCAGCAGAGCTCCATCTAAGCTTGTTTCCTCTTCAGAAAGAGATTTGCCTCAAACACTGATGTTGTCAGGAGTCTGCTCTCCTTACAGTGATATGGCAGAGCAGGATTCTCATTACAGCTATTATATGAAAAGATAATTTTCATTTATTTCAGCTCACAGAATCAAACCTTATTATTCAGTAAAATTTGTGGGCTTGTGAAAGAGAGTACAATACTTCTGTCAGCTAAAAGGCTAACCTAACTCTGCTGTAGGTAATAGAAATAATACAGATGAGATCAAAGGGAAGTGAATCAGTCTTGGAATATATTTTAAAGTCTGAATAACAATACTGAGAGCTTTTGCAGTGCTCAGTGGATTTAACTTTGAAGATGTTTGTCCTGCTTATATGGGGAAGCCCCATTTACATCACATGGAATTCCTGACTCCTTTCAAGTGGAGTGAGTAGCACAGCAAACTCTGAAGGGTGACACATTTCCTGATGGTGTCCTCTTTCCAGAGGATGCAGCTGGGCAGCAATGGATGAGGTCACCATCTGACCTATCCTGACCACTCCCCTCTGGAGGTGGTCTCACCTTGGAGCAGCATGAGCCTTCCCTGAGGAGAAGATGAACAAAAGCTGGACATAAAAGCTTTGAGAGGGCTGAGATGGAACAGGCAGAGGAAGAGGGGTCTGAACATGTAAGCTGCTGCTAGCACTGCACATGGAGCCAAATGAGTAGGGGAGACTTGGGAGGGCAGGGAGAACTTCTGACAACCTCAAACAGGTTTCTGGCAACTTCTTTCTTCCAAGAACTTAGAACACACTCTATGGAGCATTACTTTTACAGAGTTAACATTATTTTGCAGCTCATCAATTTTTTTTATTATTATTATTTCTCCTAGTCATCAAAAAAAAAAAATCTGTTAAAAGCCCAATTCTATTTATACAAATAAAAGCATTTTTAACGTTAAAGCCTTGATGACAGCTTCTGTACTCGGTATAACAAGTTGTCTACCAGCATTGACCTCAAAGGTCATAGCTACTTCAGAGTCCCATAACACAATAAAATTAATATAAATCAAATAGAACAAAATTATTTTTTACCCAAGTTGACAGGACTGTTTTACTTATTGCAACTCATCTTTAATTTGGTTCTACTCATCACAGAGGTAAAATTTGCTAGAGTTTTGCTCTCTGAATTGGGCCGTACACCAAATGATTGGCTTAGTCAGATGAATCATTTGCAAAATTCAATATATTCTGTGTAGCAATTTACTAAATTTAAGAATCTTTATTGTTGTTTTGTGCCCCTAACTCTTGGGAAAAAAAACCAAAACAAAACAAAAAAAACCAAACCAAAACAAAACAAAACAAAAAAACAAACGAACAAACAAACAAAAAAAACCCAAAAAAACAAAAAACAACTAAAAAAACCCCAAAAAACCCTTCATAAAAAAACCAAAAAAAACCAAAGTTCTGTTTTCTGAAATGAATTGGAACAAAATTCATAAGATTTTGCCCTTATCTGTAAGCCAATCTACAAGTGAATTATGACATGAAATCCCAATTGTATTCTATGCAGTTGGACCCAAATATCAAACACATAGCAGGCCACTGCAAGCTCAGACATACAGTTTCAACAGTGCATTTTTGGATCTGTGCTTTACTTCCAATGACATTACCAAAACCAAGAAAGTCCAAAGATAAAAACAACCAGAGACAATGAATACGCAACAACCTCTGGCAAGATTCAGGATAAGATTAGGCTGTTCCTGGATAATCACAGTTCCTGGATAATTCCCTTGATTCTACTCAAATTTCCCTCAGTTTTAGGAGTCTCTTATTTAATATCCTCACTAAACTGCTAGGTCTATGACAGAACAAAAGAATACAGATTCAAATCCCCTCTGAAATTTTTCATGTGAAAGTCTTCCGATCTGCTAGTGAAAAAATATGATCCTTGGACTAATATGTATATGGAAATGCATGCTCATGCAGACTTAAAGCACAATTCTATGCTCTGCTTAGAAAAAAACACTGATTTTTTCTTATTTCTGATGCACTCACAGAACTTATTATTTGGTGCTTTTTACATGTCTTGCTAGTCTTAAGCAATTTTGCTCCCTACTCTTTTCAATTTTATCTCCACAAACTTGTTCTATTCTTTTGGAAAATTATTCTTAGACATGTACCAGTTTCCAGCATCCTGGAATTCCTTTCTGCTGTAGGAGTTCTCTCAGTCTTTCTGTCTTTCTCTGACACCACTTTAGTGTTGCACTCTGAAGAGCCTGTTTGAGATATTAATTACACTGCAATATGTTCCTTAGATTGCATTCCATACCCTAATTTGCTAAAGTCCTTTATTGGAAGCCCAGTTTTCTCTCAACACTTTTCTCACACTTTTTCTGTTCTTGGAAGGCTGTTCTCTGGTCTTTTATATCTTTTGTTTGTCTCTTGCATTCAAACAACCTTTTACATTCAAGTCTCAACCAGCTCTTCCCTATTAGTTGAAGTCAGATCTAAAAATAGCTGCTTCACTGGTTTTCCTTCTCCAAAACAAATAATTTCCAGATTAACTATAAAAATCCTTCCTCCTACTCCATTTATTTTTTAAAGTATTTGCTATGTTAAAATAGTTAAACAATGAAAACAATAACAAAATATGAACAGTTCTAAGTCAAAAGCTGTTTTCCTGTAATGCAGAGAATCTGTTACAGTTTTCAATATACTTTAACACAATTAAAAAACCCCAACACCTCACTCTCATTGCAACTAACATTCACAAATAATTATTATTTTGGAATACAAATGTCTTTTGCATTCCATATTATTTTATCAGTCTGTTAGTTTTTGCAAGAACATGTTCAAGGTACAGTATAATTATTTACAGCATGGTGGTGTATGTAGAATGGTATAATTGGTCTTCATTTATCACTTAATTTTATTTCTGCGTGACACATTCAAAATACATGAAATATCATGTAAGTTGAAAAGGGGTAGAGAGGCAATTTCAAGTTAAAACCCCAGAGTTTCCTCATTATGATGTGCACGTTTGGTGTCCCAAAAGAACCAAAATAGACTGTATACTGCTGAAGTCAAAGGAAATAAAACTTGTCAGTAATCAGAACAGAAGAGATGTCTCGCCTATTTCTGGTGGAATAAAATAGAGTGAGAAAAGATGATATGCATCTGACATATCATACCTTGAACTAAAAATAATTGTGCTTTGAAACATAGAATGCATCCTTTACTGCTACTGTATTAAACGTCCTGTCCTTTTCTTGGCAGTAAAATATTTTCCGGTTTTTTCATCCCCAAATTTGCTGTAGAGCTTGTCCAAAGAGCTCATCTAAGTGAGAATGATATCCCCAAAGGCTTCAAACAATGAGAGTATCTTGCCCTTTGCTCTACAGCTATTCCTTCACAGTTATTGAGATACTCATCTTCACTCTTTAAAACAGTTCTATTTTCTTAGATCAAAACCATCTACTTCTCTTACTCAGAACACTGATTTGCCTCAAGAAACACTGAGAGAAAAATCTGCTTCTACTGTAATGTTACTTGCCTCAGAAGGAAACAAATGTGTAAAATGAACTCTAAGTAAACCATTACATAGACCTGAATTCTTTTAAATTTATTTTTTCTTTTTTTTTTTGTTATCACATATGAATTCATAATGAGAATGTAGAGAATAAATAAATACTGAAATTAAGAAAGGAATGTACTGTTGCTAGCATTTGAAGAATGTTAACAGTAGTATAGAATGGATATGTAGTTTTTCACTGAGTAAATGAAAATGCTGCTCACAAACATTTTGATGCAATCACATGATTCTATATTCTACCAGCCATGTATTGCAACAACAATCCCAAATGAAGATCAGAATCTGAGCATATTTAAACTAGGCAATTCTACTGTGGGCCAAGAAATTTCTTTCTTTTGTACATCATTATAGAGAAATGTTATACGTGGAACTCTTTTATTTTTAAAAAAAATTAATTCCTAGGTTTTAGGAAAAAATAGAATAGATAAAATCCTAGTTATCCTGATTTTTTCCTACAACACAAAATATCACTGTTCACTCCTTCCAGCACACCTATATAAAAATCTGTTTCAAATCAGAGCCTATGCATACTAAGACACTCAAGTTCTTGATCTTCTCAAAGGAAATTTGTTTTTTGCAATAAATAAAAACCATGCACACAAATACAGATATTAGCTACTGATAAGATTAAAAGAATAGGACTGGGAAACTCCACAAAAACCCCTACAAAAAAATAAACTAAAGAGGGGAGAGGAGAGGAGAGGAGAGGAGAGGAGAGGAGAGGAGAGGAGAGGAGAGATTTGTGTATTATCATACTACAGATTCTAGTTTGTATTACATGCTGAACATATGTCTTTTTTTTTTCTTTTCTTCTTTTTTTTTTTTCTTTTCCCATCTGGCAGCTCATTCAAGACATCTGTCTTGCCCAGAAGAGCTGCTCACAGTCTCTCATTGAAGGATTATTACCATGAGGCCAACAAAATGCAGTCTATCTCTCATTTTTCTTTTGGAACAGTGATTTAGAAAAAAACAGCCAAGCCCCTGCAGGTGACACAGACATATGATAAAATGTGAGGAAAGGAAAGGAAAGGGAAAGAGGCAGAACACAGAAAAAAGGTCTTAATAAAAGGGCTCTGCTTTGTACTGTCTCTGTGTTCGCACGGGGCATCAGTTAATGTGAAGAATTTAATGATGGAATCACAATCAGAGTATCCAGTTCAGTATTCCTGTACAGTGGGGCTTTTGTGTGTGGTTCTTTTTAATTTCGTTCTCTGCTTTTTGGGGTATGTTGGTTTTTCTTTAGTTTTCTTTAATTATACTTATAGCTACTCAAAAGAAGGGGGACAAGGTGTTGGAACCACACCATTCAGAGATACATAATGAAAGAAGAAGTATCAATGGACATAAGTTGAAAGTTGAAATTATGCCCTGGCATAGAGAAGAATATTTTTCATTCTGTAGGATATCAAAAGATGAAAACAGCTGAGAGATTCTGTGTAGGTTCCTCCTTGAAGAAATTCAAAACTCATCTGGACACTGTCCTGAGTGCCCAAAAGTAGGCTGGACTCAACATGTGGATCCTGTGACTACGTTTTGAGTGATTTGAAACAAATGTTTCCAGGGTTGAGAATTCATTTACTAAATCTGGCTTCTATGAATTTTCTTCTTCGCTGTCCAGAAAAAGATTGAGCTTTGGTGGTTTATCAGGTTGGTTTTTTTCCAAATACATTGTCTGAAATCAGTGGTGGCTTAGCACAAGTACCTCACAACCCACTAAAATGCTAAATACCTTTACTTTCACCTTTGTAATTTTGGATCTCTGTGTGAACAAGCAGAGAGATGTCAAAGTTTAAGACTAATAATAAAGTGATGGCACAATCTTCTCATCCACCTTGTTCCAGTAATATTTCCAACACATTTAAGACCATCATATATCTAGAGGTTAAATTTATGGCTCAAAGGGGAATATCTTAAAAATCTGCACTGCTGCCACCTTCAAATGCATATGCCAGGCAATCTTAGATAACATTACCTTATAGGCCCACCACTAACATTTTTAGTTTGGTTTACACAACCTTTTGGATTTCTAATAGGATTGACATTTAATTTTGAGCATTGACAATTAAGTTTCATACAAATTTTGGATACTTTGCTATCTGTTTAGTATTCAGAAAGCTGCATTCATTTGGTACAATATTAGCTTGAAAGTGATGACTAGATCTCTTTTTTTCCAATCTGTACAGTATGTAGACAACTCACCTTTCTTCTTGTATTAATGTCAAGAGTTTTGCTTTCTTTGGAGTGAGCAAGCTTTGTTAAGCTTTATCCTAAAGTGGTCATACATGTTATAAACCCAAAAATTTAGTCTCAGGTTTATAAAGTTTTGTAAATTTCTTTCATAGGTAAGGATCAAAAATATACTAATAATATATATTTTAACCATTGATGAATTAATGCCACATCAGACATTTTTTGGATAGAGTAGAAAACACAAGGATGTTAAATGATTTTTTTCAAATTATTGCAAGAATTGATAGCACAATTCTCTAACTTATATTTTTACTTTAAATAATCAAACATTCATGACTGAGCAGTAGAGAAAGAACAATGAGTTCAGTGAGAAGTACAGACCTTGTCTAGTCTCCAGAACTTCAACATAATAAATATGGGCAAGCATATTCAAACTCAGAGAAGTTTTCTTTAAAGCTGGCCTTTAAAGTTGGACTGGCTTCAAGGGTGTCAGAGCATTTTGATTTACAGGTGTCTGAGTGGGTTTTCAGGGCAGACTGACAGAGGTGCTGTGAGCCACATTCCCGGGATTCCCCACAGAATGTGCAGGCTGACCCCCAGGCTCCAAAGAGCCTCTAAAAGCACATGCTGCACACAGCTCTTTTCCCCCCTTTTCAGCTCCTCAGCCTGTACCACGGGCCCAGGTACAGGCAAAATCCTATTTATCACCCACATAAATCTCAGCTGGCCATGTGTGTTGTTCCTGGACATGTAACATTCTGCATTATCGTTTTTCAGGTGGTTTTCAGTGCTGATTTTGAGTCTATTTTTTTATACCAAGATATATTTTATATGAATAGTGGCAACATCAGTATGCTGTAAATTTTGCCTCTTCTCCTAAGCAAGGTGGGGAGTGAAAACATTCATGTTCTCTCTGAGCTTTTTTTATCTTGAAAAAGCAAGTAGAAACAATTAACATGTCTAATACTTTGTTTTCCAATGGGAGTCTGATGTCGCAACATAATTAAAAAAGGAAGTGATCAAAAGCTAGGAGACATTTTTTGAGAGAATACAAAGTGGTATGTCTTCTCTTTTTACAGTATTGAGTTTTCTTAAATTTAAGCTTATTATCTTTGCTGTTTAGCAATTGTAGCAGTGGTAATGGTAGCAATAGCACTAGAGTCTGTATAATATAATGTCCTAAACCAGTAATTTTAATGAAAAACAACAAAAAAGATGGGGTATATCATTGGGAACTTAATTGAATTTCTGTCCTTTCTCATTACACCTAGAAAGTAGAACCTAAAACAATCTACCCTTCAAATTCATTAGAATTAGGTAGTTGAAAAAAGGCAAGTCTATGCTTATGGGTGTCACTCATAGTAGGAGAGGGTGAATTCTCATTAGACATGAGAACAGCCTCAATGGACGTAAAAGAACACTACACATCTACTTTTTACACATCTACACTACACATCATTTTTACACATCTACTTTTGATTTTCAAAGTAGATAAACATGTTCACAAGTGTTAATTCTTCTTAGATATAAAATTTTATCCTCAGTAGAGGGCAACACTCACTTTAATTTCAGCAAGAATTCTTTCTTACATAGTTTATTATGGTAATTTTTTTATCATATTAACTAGAATAAAATGGACACATTTTTTATGACAGGTTTCTGTGGTTTTATTACTTCTTTAATCATAAATTAAAATATTTCTTTCTACTTTTCTTCCTACTCAAGTTCAAGTCCATTAACCTTACTGAATTTACTAGATCTAGCTGACTTTGAGTGAAATACAGCATCATTGAATTTGTTCTGGTATCCTTCATGAGTTGCATAACTTACTAATTTTTTTTTATTTACTGCATAAATATGAAAATTAAATGGCAAACAGATTTTTAAACCTTGATTGTTTAGTATAATTGGGTTTGTAGTGTCTCAAGAAACCATTCACATTCAGCTCAACCAATTTATTGATCAAGACACTAATTAACCAGTAGATAAATGTGTTACTTGGCTCCTCTGCTCTCTTGTCCCCTACAATATGACAGCAAAAATACAGTAGGTCCATAATGTGCAATTAGCTACTCAAGTTTACACCCTCTCTGAAGCCTACAGTTCACTAATTCCCACAGATTTGCATAATTCCCACCTGCTCAATCTTTGACAAGAGAAATACCAGTGACTTAAAATATCAATCACATAGGTCTTTTCTGGTAACTGCTTTGCTGGATGGTACTTTAAAAGAGGAACATAGAAAATGACAGGATGTACAAATCAGTCTCTTTTGCTATAAAAGGCATTTCTAGATACACAGGCTAATGAGTTCCCCAAAGAATCAGCTAGTCTAGAGGTCATAAGTTTAGCCAGTCCTAAACCTGAATAGCAAGGTATTATGGGAATTTGTTTCATTGATTAATATAAGTATACACAATCTTATTGTAAAACACATGCAAAGTAAAATCAGTATGTAAATAAAAGTGTAAGACTGCAATTCATAGATTCCACTGAGAATCGGTGGGATATTACATACAGATCCAAAATTTTAACTTGCAAAATTTCTAAGATATTATTCAATGGAAGTCAAACAAAGGCAACTCTGGGGGAAAACCTTAGAATGTACTCCTAGTTTGTTAGTCCCATATTTTGATAGCCAAGATACTTTCCTTCACTGAAACTATGCTTAGATACAGAGTCACACATAAAACTATCTAAAAATGAAAGATGAAACCTTTACACAATCAAATTTTTAAAAAGTGCTAATGTAAACAAGGAAATCTTAAGATATAGAAAGCAACCAAACCAAGCAAAAATCTATCAAAGATCCTAAATGCAGGAAAATAAAACCATATCCGTTTCCTTTTTCTGCCCCAGCCTGTGTCTGTTTATTTACATACTCTCCTGTGTTTTTCCAAATGGGCTCCATAGCCAAATGAAAAACTTGAAATCACTGCCTATTTTTAAGTGGTTTTTCTTAGCATGTTTAACCTGAAATGCTGATGGCACGGTTAATTGTTTTCTAGCAGCTCACTAGCACACTCCTTAATTTTCTCTTTTGAAGTTGAGCACATTTTTTAAAACTGGTGAGAGTATTTTTATTTTCCCAATTCTCCACTAACTGCAGCACGTTCTGATTTTAATATATAAGTTATAATCTTCTGCTTCCATCTTGCACAGTAGAGGCTGAGTCAGCAGACCCGAGGTGTAGCTGCTGGGTTCAGTCCTGGTTGAATGCCTGATGTGCTCTTTTATTGCACTGATAAGGTGATGAAGTGTAAAGCCTGTACTGTGTGATTTCTCCATATGCTTCTAGGATCAACAGCTTAAGAAAAGCAATCCAATAGTTCTCTCTTTTGTAGGGTAACATAAGGAAGGTCATTAGTGACACTTTCTGCCATACACTTTGAGAAAATGCCTAAAACTATTCTGAATAAATCCAAGCATAAATACATAAATCCAGTGGTAAACTAGTAAAGATAATTAAAAGAGATGAATAAAGTATTCATTGCATTGAAATAAAACTGAAATTTTTTTTTTAAACCCCTCAAAATTATTTTCACTCTGGAAAATGTAGGAGAAGGGAATACAGGTGACCTTGTCCCTGATAAGTAATAGCTGTGTAAAATACCCAATACAGCCTCTCCCCCTATGAGTCACAGCTGTATCCAATAAAGATAAGTGTGATAAAAGGGAGTGTGTTAGGTGGTAGGGGAGGGAAAAAAAAAATATCATGGAGGTAAGGGGGAACTAGAAGGATCCTGGGGAGAGAGAATCACTGTGGTGGGGTCATTCTGGGTCTGCAGTCAGAGCCTGTTGTTGGAACCTGCAGTCACAGTCCAGCCAGGTAAAAGCCTGCAGTCAGAGTCTGCAAACATATATGCAGTCAGAGTTCAGCAGGAAATAACCAGCAATCAGAGGCTGCAAGGGAAACCCACAGTAGGAGTTTGGTGCAGCCAGAGTCAGGGAATGGTTGGAGTCAGGGTGGCTGAGCTGGTCTCGGGTTCGGTGGGTTTCCCGAGATTCAGGTGGTTTAAAGTCCTTTGCCCTCTGGAAAGCCCCAAGCCAGACGCAGAAACAACATGGAGTCCTCAGATGTTCTTTTTCACAGTTTCTCATGTTGTTTATTATTTCTTATCTTTTCTTTCTGCTCTGAGCCTGGCCAAGGTCTTCACAGCACGGGCATCAGGCGAGGACTCCCCCCCGTATGGGGACTCGTCATCTTTTATACAG
>VZUI01027316.1:2248-92168 GCA_013401135.1 Cettia cetti
CCCCCCCCCCCCCCCACACACAATTTTAAGACATCGTTTACCTCTTTCGAGTCCAAATTTCACTGCGTTTGCCAGCACGTTTGTATAAATCTCGTTTGAGCAGGAATCGCGAAATACCTTGAAAATAATCAGGTTGAAAGTCGTATATACTTTTTTTTTTTTTTTTTTTTTTTTTTTTGAACTTCAGACAAATGAAGAAACACCGTGGGTTTCAAGCGAAGATGTATTTCCAATGCCAAAAAAGTGAGGCCGGGGGGGAATAGGAAAATTAACTATTTGTATAATGCGTCTGAACCTATAGGTTTGTACCACTGGGGAATCGTTCTAGATTAGCTAACAATTACATAAAACTCCACCAATGTATCGGTGTGAGGTGCAGTTGTCCAGGAGACGATTTTGTATAGTATTTTTCTTGTAAATTTCTTCCAGTAAATATTTGAAAATATATTGAAGTACACTTGAGCTTTTTTTTTTTCTTTTTGATTTTTATTTCTTTTCCTGTCACGAGAAAACATTCTTGTTGCAGTCCTGACTCACTGCTTTTTTTTTTTTTTTTTCTGGACTCCTTTCTTGAAGTGTGAATCAAATCACACTTCAGGACATAGGTTTTGCTTGAATATTAATTTAGCTAGGCATACAACTGTAATTAAGCAAACAATATTTGATAAATGTTGAATGACATTTAATTTAATGGAGCATGTACTTATTTGCATTTGCTGGCAGTTCAGGTATAGTTACGGTGAGAGTTCTCCTATATTTCATAAAGTGGGTTTGCCACGACCCATGTATTAAATAAACTGTCCAAGTGAAACTGAACTAACGTTGGCCTATGTGTATTTCCTGAAAAGAATATTGATAAATGTTATTAAACACTCCTGACACTACATTAGCGGTTTGCAATGCTGCAAACTAATTGTCTCATTGTAATGTTGAAATAATTTGGATATTTCACATTGAAATGAAAAGCCCTTCGCTGGAACATTTTAGATTTGCATTTTAAATGCATGAAATGTAATTGATTTTTATCTGTAATATTTTAAATGGTATTAATAAACTCCAGAAAAACATTCTACCTTAGGTCAGCCAGTTGTTTTTCTTCTTTGTAAGTCCATCGTTACAGTCAATTATTTACTTTGAATGCATATGGCATGAGTTGTTCTCTAGAGTTTCAGAGAAAAGTGAACATACAACCAACGTAAATTTTAGCGCATACCGAGAGCAGCTTTAAAATGGGTAAGTTGGTGTTCTGTTTCATGCTTTTTAAAATGCACTATCAGAGGAAACTGAATGAAAGACATTAGCTCTTTTTTTAAACATTATTTTTAACATTCTAATAGTACAGCGTCTCTCACAAAGCCGAGTATGTTAGAGAAGCTGCTTTGCACACACCTCCTCCTTGAAATTATTTTTCACATCACGCCAGATCCATTGTGAAAGGAGATTTAATATTGAAATGCTGAGGGTCATTATTGCCTTAAAAGACAAAATAAAAAGTGATCCTCCGCTTTTGTTTTGAGGTGAGGTGGCTGCGGCCGGGAGCGATGCTAATTGAAGTAGCAAGCACTAACTTCTTCAGGTCTCAAGGCTGGGAAACTTCGCGGTTGCGTGTGAAAACTCCCTTCTTGTTCGGGGGTGTTTTCCCCACAGGACCGGGAATCTGGGCAATTTCAGGGGCTGCGGAGTGCTGTCAGCCAGCCGGTCCAGCGCTGCCGCCCTTGCTGTGTCCTTTAAAGCTTTTCCACAAGCTCTCTCTGGACAACAATAAAAACACAATTGTGCCTTTGGCGTTTGCTTAGCGTTTTGGCAAAAACCCCCAAAACACCAAACCGAAACCGAAACCAACCCAAACCTCTCAAACAAAGTCCTAACACTTTCTTTTACCGCCTTCTTTGCCGGGTGGGGGGATGGGGAAACGTGTGGAAGTCGTCTTGTTTCTGCTTGGAAATCTGGCCTCTTGCGTTACCTAGGTTGGTGATGTTGGGGTACTGTTGGAAAATCAGGACTAGAGCATGTAATCTGTATAGCAGAATGATCTTTTGTGCGCACATAAGACATGGTTGTTAGTAGTACCTTAAAAAACAGGTATTACACTGCAGAGCAAAAAAAGCAGACTAGTCAACTCCAGATGCATTCAAGATTTTGGTCCTCTGCATGGTGTGGGGGTTAGACAGGAATACTAACAGCCACTAGAAACAAGAGTTGCTGTGGTCGACTTTTTCTGAGCTGCATTTGGATTTTTCTTCATTACAAACACAACCAGGAGAGGCCTGCAAAGTTTGCTACTGAAACAAAGCAACAGTTTGCTCTGATTTTTTTTTTTTTTTTAATGCCATTTAATGTAAATGGGGTGGTGTAGCAGCACTTGATTTCTGCCGTGGAAGTGAGAGGAAGTGGTTATGTTACTTGGAAATTTTGGTCCTGATGAAATGGTCTGAGCACTTAGTAAAAAGGGAGCAGAGGATAACTTCTGATACTGCTTTTTGATACCCACCTGAAAAGAGAGCTCTATCAAAATACTGCTGTCCAGGAACTTGATGGTTTCTTTAGGGCACTGGTTGCTCCACCATGGGACTGTCTGGCAGTGGGATAAGAGCCAGCACCAAAACTCATCCTTCTTGCCCAGGAAGGAGTGTGTGCTGCTGCTGTTTGGGAGCCGCCAGTTTGGATCCAGGCTGTGTGAGAACACACATATTTTTCCTTTCTTTTACCAGCAAAACCCAGCACTTGAAGGCTGAATAGCTCCTTTTTGTAGTGGATTTACTTTTACTAAACCCTTCCAGATAAGGGCATTGAGTTGCTTGATAGGAGCCGGGAACTTGTCTCTGCCTTGTGCAGATCAAGGTAGAGTTAAACTAGTTGGCTGACCTGTAGGTCAAACCGGTGTCCATCAACTCACCTTCCAACTGCCTTCAGATGATTGTGGCCATTCCCGTTTGCTCTCTGACCTTTTAAGTCGCTTCCCTTCAAGCTCATAGCAATGTCTATCGAATTTCGTGTCCTGCTTTACCCATTATTCCGGCTTTTTATTGTCATTTTCCAGTTTAAATTTTCAATAGAGTAGTGATGGGAGATGTGTTGAGCTGAAGTGATTTAGAACACCACTTCATTTTTGCCTGCTGGTAGTGCCTTTCCTGCTACCCTCGGCCTGTGCCTGACCAGACTAAACAGCAATCAAAAGGTGTTGACTTCTCCTCGATTCCAGCCTAGGAATGAGAAAGCAGAAAACAAGAACTGAAATCTCAAATGCTTTATTTGTGGATGCGATGGCTAATCCAGCCGTCAACACATTCACAGTTGTAAAGCTGATGGAGTAAGGATGCAGTCCAACAAATCTTTCAGTATGAGTGGCTGGAAGTAAGTATGCACTTGCCAAAACCTGCCACATCTCAGTTACATTCTGTGAAGAGACCTCTGATTTAGCTTTGCAAAGAAGGAGCTGGGAGAAGGTGTGAACAACTTAAGTGTGCAGTTGCTCCTGCTCTCACCAGATTTACGATAAAAGGACAAATCTCTTTCACTGTGTCAGAATAACCTTATGTTTCTCAGAATAAATCGGGGTTTTCTTTCTTAGCTCACTCATTTTTTTTTTTAATCATAAAAATATATTTAAAATTCCTGAGCAATTCCATGGAGGAAAGCACATTTTGCAATATCTACTTTAAAAAGTAGAACACCAAATTTTTACTTGCTATTATGACATAATTTTAAGCAAACTTGTTGTCTTTTGCTAAAGTGTATGGAGAAATTGTTACAGGAAGGTGTGTACTGAGAAAAATTGCCCTATTCAGGACAATTACTGTGCTTCCTGTTCTATGGTTTTCTAACTGTTACTTGGAATTACTTTTTTAAAAAAGGGATTAGGGAAATAGAGGATAATGGCAAGTGCATAGAAGCTTTAGCGAGGCACTCTAAATACAGAGTAATTCCATTTTACACTTCTGGATTTCGAAACAATCTGGGATCCTGTATTACTTCTTGAGAAGTGCACAAATTTCCAAGAAGCATATTTATATTGCCTGCAAGGCCCGATGAGGAGCTGAATAATGGATCAACCTCCTGTGAAGCAATCTTGGTCTTGGCAATCGGAGAATTCTGCTTTCCAGGCTGAGCTATGCTGCTCTGCAAAGTGCAAAAAGCAGACGGGGAGTCCCGACGCTTTCGCAAAGTCGGTGTCCCTGGGGAGGCGATGCTGGGAGCAGCCCCCGCTCCCGGCTGGAGCCTCGGGGCTGCCCCGTGGGTCGGGGACTCAGAAAGACGGCTTGTGAGCGTTCCTCCCTTGTTATGGAAAGAGAGATGGTTGGGCGGGAGGCTTCTTTTGAACAGCTTTTGCTTCTGGGGCGATGTCAAGCAGTGCAAATTTCTTTCGCGGGGACGAGAAAAAAAATGCTTTTCAATTTTTTTTCTTTTTTTAATATTGTTATTATTATTGCCGGGAGCATACTTTGTTTCAGGCCTCTCCTCATCCCTAGAGACAGGAGGATGTGCACGCGTGTGCCTGTTTCCAGGCGTGTGCATGCCTCCTCTCCCACGCCTTACCAGCTCTCCTTCCGCTCCCATGAAGCCGGCCACTCGCGCATCCCGCTTGCTGCTGAGCAGAAGGCTCTGCACCTCGCCCGGACTTCCTCCCCATTGGTGCACCAGCGCTTCTTTCGAGAGCGATCAGCTGCCTCCCCCCGGCTCCCCTTCCGCCTCTGTGCCCCGGCGCGGACACGGCCGCGCTGGGCGCACCGGGGAGCGGGGGCGGCGCGGCCGGAGCTGCCGCGGGCTCGCAGCGCCACCCGGCGTGTGCGCCCCGTCGGCAGCGGGATCCCCGAGGGCACCGTGCCGCTCCGGAGGGGCTGCTGGGCTGGGCCGGAGGGGAACTCTCGCAGAGAGTGGGTGACCCGTGCGGTGCCGGCGAGAGCGGCGGGGAGGAGGCGGCTGGCCGCCCCTGCCCGATCGCACGAGTCCTGGCACCGGGAGCCGGCGTGTCCTTCGAACTCAAGGTGTTTTACTCCAAATCACGGCCAATTCTCTCCCTCTGGACGAAGTGCCCTGCTTTCCCCCAGGGGACACACCGCTACACTCCTTAGGACGGTGGGCTTATTTTTTTGCAGAACAAATGGTCCAGAATTCGTTTCCGCGGGCAGATAAGCAGCTCCACGCCTTTACGGGAGGAATAACCTCCGTGAAATCGCCTGGAAATAGGTGAGATGGAGAAGGTGCCTGCAGCCCCTCAGGCTCTGCCGAGCATTGAGCTCGGCAGCTGGAAACTGGGTGGCAGGGGATCCCCGCCACAGCAGGACGATGTCCTTGTCTCGGATGAAGAGACCCTGGAAATGCAAAAGCAGTCACTAGGGAAGGACTGGGGATTTATTTTAGATGTTTCATCCCCGAATTCTTTGAAAGCTGCTGGGAGGGGGAGGTGACAGGGTGACACGGGCTTTTGGCTGAGTTGCTAAAATCATTCATGTCGTTTAACTCGGAGACAGTTTTTTTTTTTTCTGTATTTTTTTTTTCTCCTCCAGTTTAATGCAGAAAACTCTGTCCCGAGGAGATGCTCCAAAGTACTTTCCTCTATTTTGGAAATTTAACTTCTCTGGGTAGCTCAGGTGTTCTCTTCACCGACTTGTGTGTGTGTGAAAGGCAGAAAGTTTGTTCCTGACAATTAAAATTGCTCCACAGTTAATTAACGCTGCTCCCGGATTTAGTTTAAAAAAGCACTTTTTTTTTTTTAAATCAAAATGTTTATTGTGTTACTAAATTCTCGCAGCCCTGTTGGTTTGGGAAGGGCTAACGGGGCAGCCCCGCGGGAGGCAGTGGCGGCGGCTCCCGGGGCGCGGGGGGACGGAAGGACGAGGTGACAATGCAGCGGAATGGGCACAGCGGGCAAAAGGGACCCCTCAAAAGAAAGGCGGCCGGCAAAGAAAACCCCTTCAGCTTGCAAATAAGGTGTTGAAGTACTATCGCCGCCCGCTCCCCTGCCTCCGATTGCAAGGAGCAAGGCGGTCGGATTTCCAACTACTCGGAGGAAGAAGTTTTAACACCCAGAACTGCAGGGTTTTTCCCCTTTGCACTGCTCTTCCTTCTTATACAGCTCTCGAAATTTTTAACCCCTTAGTCGCCTTCTCTCTTCTATTTTTCAGGGGTTTGGGATTTTTTTGTTCATTTGTTTTTTGCTTTGTGAGATTTTTTTTTTTCTGTGGCTTTTGTTTTTAGGTATTTTCATGCTCAAACTCGAAGATCAGACATGGATGCCTGGCAACAGGTATGAAGATTTTCTTCTCCATTAAACCAATCAATCTGTTGTGAGGATGCTGCCTATCCTTGCAAATCTTGCCTGTTGCAAAAACATTGCCACCACACTTCACCCATCTGCCTTCTCAGAGTTGCCAAGTGAGTCCTGTGAACCTCTCTCTCATCAGGGTGAAGGAGGCAAGCCACAATTATTTGCCAGTAGTGATTTTTGGTTTCTCCAAATAAATAAATAAATAACCTGTAAAGCAGGACTTCTGAAGAATGAATGGTACTACATTTGATGTGGAGTTTAGGTGTACAATGCAAATCGGTTGTCCCAAGGAGGAAATCGCTACCTGGTAAAAAGTTGGTACCTGAAACGTCAGTAAGAGCCAGCAGCGCTGTTTTCTGTGTGTGTTTGCTTTGCTTTGCATAGTCCAACCATTACCACACTAAGAATGGGGTTTAATTTGCTTATCCATATACATATGAAAGGACAAAGCCAAACGGAGAAAACACTTGCCAAACACAGTTTTCAATTGTGCTGAATGCAGCGGCACACTGCTAACTCTGTACAGCCATCTTCTGTGTTAGGACAAACACAGGTCTCACTTTTAGAGGGCTGCAGAGCAGGACTCCCTCCCTCCAGAGCACTGGTGTCACTCACACGTACAGTGACACAGCCCTGGCTCAGCAGCCAGGGAGTATATCAGTCTCATTCACCAATCCCAAGATTTCCAGCAGACTTCTGTTTTAATGCTCACTTTGACACTGGATCACTGCTACTTTCAATTAAACTCAACAGCCTGTGGGAACAGCTGCAGACTAAATTTACGTCCCATTTTGCCAAGCACAGAATATTTAGAAGAATGAATGAATGAATGCATGCATGAATTGAAAGCACATGCAAGCAGCATATCTTTATTAAAGAAGAGCTTTCAAAGCTCTGTGAATGCTGAAAGACTTGGATCCTGAAAAAATTGCTCTCATCAAGGACATCCTTAAAAATGTAAGTGCAATATATTTGTTTTTAGTTCTGCCTAGTCCTTCTCCCTTCCTGACACCGAAACCCAAAAATTCAGTCTGACCTGTTTCTGCTCATAAACGAGAAAAAGCTTAATTGATGTCAAAGTCATGCTGTGGATCTTGTTTCTGTTCTGGAGAGCTACTGAGTACCCAAACATGAGTTCAGTTACAAAACATGGTATGTAAGAGTTCATAATATTTTATAGACATTAAATCACAACCTGGTTAGCATTTATGTCATGCACTGCTAATTTTCACTTGCTGTGGCAGACATTAGGTTTTTTTTGACTGTATGAGTCAGGTAAGAGAGATGATGGACTTCTAAGATGCTAAGTTTCCCCATCCATATCCTCTAGTCTATTGTGAGGTAAATCAAGGTACATTGCATTCAGCATCATGGCATATCAGAGAGGGAATGTAAAAATATCTATTGCATATACATTCAAGTTGAAATATAGATACACAGAACAAAGGATTTTTTTAATCTTAAATGTTCAGCAGGCAATGATCTCCTGTAATCAGTAATACTACATAATATGATTGTGGATGATAGGAGAAGCCGTGTTGCCTTCTAGAGATAACACACATTTTACAGGTTAGACTACTTACTTTCAATATCTTTCAATCAAAACTTAATAAAAGATGAAAGGCATAAAAAGCCCCATGGTTAATGATCTTAATTAATGAGTCTTTTCATCTGGTAGTATTTATCTATTTTGTTTTGATGTTGTCATTTGGAGGCAGAAATATATGTTTGTTTCATAATATAATTGTTGACCTGCTATCAAAAGGCTCATGGGAAAATTAACAGAAGTTTTAAAAGAGAACTAAATCCTCAAGAAAGTATGAACATTGTCACTTCTTTTCATGTAAAGGAGTGAGAGGGAAATTCAATAACTAAATATAAATGAAAGAATTTCAGCCTTTTGTAAAATGGTTGGTGAATCGTACTTACTGGTTGTGGGCCAAACACACGTTTCATCTGCTGCAATAAATTTAAAATTACATGTGTGGATTTTGCCATTTGATAGCAGAGGAAAATGCACTTCTGAAGTCAGGATTAATTCAAGAAAGTTCTTTTAAAAATACTTTCATATAATTTATTGCATTTCTTCAGGCACTAAAGAGATCAGAAGGGACTAGCTGCATCAACTAGATACATTTTTGGCACATAACTTAGCCACACCTCCCCTGTTTGCAGTAGTCATCATGATCTCACTAAGCCTGCTGTCTTCCCCTGTCTTCTCCCCTGTTTTTTTGTGTCAGCTGTCATTTCTAGCCCAGCTGCAATAACTTCTCTGATAAAATCTCTGTTTAGTCTGTGTTGGACAAATTTTCATTCTCATGAAACACTGTTTTTACTGGGGCTCTGCCTGGGTGAAGACTGAGCTGAAGGGTCAATAACACAACAGGCTGTGCCTTCATGATAATGTGCTTTAGGACACAAATACATGGCAGAAGGAAGGATCTTGGTTATAGGTGGGTTTCAAGGCTGATCTTACTGTAGTCTTCCCTGATGGCATGGGTTTATCTATGTTGTTATTTCTGTTTTCTGAGGCATAATCTACATTTCCTGAGAGTGAAGTACCAGCAGAGAAAGTAGGCAAAGTTTTTTCCCTTCCTGGAAAGAAAGGGGAAAAAAAAAGTTTTAAAAAATAAAAATAAAAAAAAAAAAAAAAAGAGGCAAGATGAAACCCGGTGAAGAGACCAGGAACAGGAAATAAAACATGGACACTTGGCTGCTACCAAGCCCAGCAAGCACCTTACTGTACAGGTCCCTGCATGCCTAGGTATGGATGTCCCTACCTGCTCTCAGGCTCTATATGGCCACTTTGGTGTCTTGTCTTGCTCAACCCTTATGAGTTTGACCCTGTTCACACACTCTGAGGATTCCCTCTGTACACTACCAGGATTTAGCTCCCCACACGATCTACAGGAAACTGCTTTTAATGAATGATGAGAGGAAGGTCACAGCAGTGTGCCTTCCTTTCCTGTGATTCACCACTGGCCTGGCCCCAGCAAGGTAGGCTTCCAAGCAGTCACAGCAGAGGTGCCCAAGCTGAGAAGTGAGCAGAACTTCAGTCATTTGTCCCCGGGCGCTGTCTTGCTCCTAAATGCACACTGACAAAACTAAGCATTTGCTCCAGAGATCAAATGATGTGTGGTTTCTCTTGTATTCATGCCAAAGAAGAAAGAGATCTGTATCTCAACAGAGATGTAAATGCTGATGAAAGCTTCTTCTGAAATGGGAGCAGTAACAAAAGCTGCCAAGCTGGAGAGATACTTTAGCTTGTAACAAGACATGAGGTTGGCCTTCTCTTTAATTGGGATACAGGAAAAAAACTCCACTACTTAGCTGTTAATTTTCTGCATTTTTAGTAAACTAATTGCACCTCAAACTAGTCAACAGATGTAAGAGTTCCTGTGAGGAGAGGTACAAAGGCAGACTTGTAGTTTGATTAAGAAATCACTTCAAACTACAGAGGTAAATTTATTTCCACATGTGCATGCTGACAAACAGTTTTTAATGAACTTACAATAATCTTTACATTTTTTGACTAACACAAAAGTATGTCCCTAGACTATTCTACTCTACTACTCTAATATGACTAGAGACTCCCTGTTTTCTTGAGGTTACATTTATATTTGACAAGTACTTTTCCCATTACGTAAAGCTGATCTGTGTAACTAAGGCTGTGGGATGGATTGTTCAATAAGGGAAATTCAGAAGGGAATTGTTGCACACTTAACTCAGACTTACAAACTAATTAATTAACAAAAGACCATTCAATTCACAATCTGGTACAAATAGGCTTGCAAACTAAAGCCACTGAGTTGAAGATTATTTTTTTTAAGAGACACTGCCTTACAACTTGGTTTTACATGTGGAAAAATTCTGGAATACATTTTGTTTGATAAATTTAAGCCCTAAGTGATTTTCCCTAAGCATAAGGACCTTAGATTTCACTTTTATCTGATGGGAAGGCACCTCACATACTGCAAATCCTGTCACCAGGACCAGTTTCATTCCTCCCTGTGGGAAGGTGGGGGGATAAGACCTCTATTGTGGTGACATTCTGTATCACAGGACTAGAACAGTTGTGGAAAGCTGTAAATTTAGGATGGATTTAGGACTGTTGAAAAGAAACTCCTTCCCACTGTGTAAGGAGCAGCTCTGATCCTTCCTCCAAGACTGGAAGACTTAATGCAGCAGCATGAAGCACACATTTATGCAGAAGTGGAGATGTGCATAAGTTTTACTGCAGTTCAAATGAACTACTGGAATACCCAGGGGACTTTCAAAATTCAGCTGGGAAGTTATATACCTAAACATATAAAATCTCCTGTCTATGGAACTCTACCAACACAGGGAGTTTGAACCTCAGAATGAATCTGAACAGTCAGAGGCTCGTTAAACCAGGAGGAGGAAGGGCTGCTGGTGGATGACCGTGCCTGGTCTCACAAGGGCAGTGCTGCTGGGCATAAAAGCAGGCACTGCAGTTGTGCCTCCAGGCAAAAAGTGGCCCTTCTTGGCCAAATATGTGAGATACTGAGGGAGGGAGAGAAGTCTCAGTCACACATGCATGTTGTATAAACATCAAATATGCCTGTAATACTGTTCTGTCAGAGGCAATTTTCACTTCCACATGGGTGCCTGGGGATGCCTTCTGTTCCTAGGCTGAATTTGGACTATCAAATCTCAGCTGGTTTAGCTGAAAAAATGTCATGGAATGATGCCTTTTGACTGAAGTGGATTATTTCACACTGTGTTGTAATGAAAATAAAATATACATTAGGCAAACTCTGTCTTCACCAAGTTATGAACCTGATAATTTTTATGAGGAGACAGATTTATTTTGCTTTATTTGCAAAACCATTTTGAGAAGATTTTCACATTTTCACAACACTTTCCACAAAAAAGTGGCAAACTTTTCTTCCTGAAAGTAAAACTAAAAAACAGATTTTGAAGTTCCAAGCTGAAAATCACAAGCGAAGTCTATGAGAATATATTGATTTTTCCTCTCTACATTTTGACACAAAAAAGTCTTTTTGGTAATTGCTAATTAGATTAATCATCATCATGAAAACTTCAGTGAGCATTGCAGGTCTTGTGCTGCATGCTCAGGTCAATACTCGTCATGTCTACTGAAAAATAAAAAGTATGTTTTCATAGGCTAGACTCTCTGGCAAAGCTCATGTGAAAGTAACACTATCACAGCAAGTGTCTACTTGAGTATTTGCAAAAAACCCCCAAACACCTTCCCTATAGGCATATTCACAATTTGTTTCCTAAAGCACCCGAAACAAGTCAAAACAAGTGAGCAGGGCAAGAAGGGGGAGGGCCCAGGTGAACAGCAGTATCTTTGTGCAGGGTACGTAAGTGGCTGTCTCAGCTGAAGGTTCACAGCTTGTACACGGTGAAAGAATTTCCAGATTTCAAACTACAAAACAGATGTTTCCAGCTAGACCACCAAATTACTAAACAGTGAAAATACTCAGCATTATACAAACAAGAAGCAAAACCCTTCTGACATTCTCAGTTTGCACCCAAAGAAGAGAAACACTTCCCATAGCAAAGTGATGGATGAGCAGAAGACCTGACACCTAATGCATCCTGAAGAGAACAATCAAGATAATTGAAATTCAGAGAAAGATAACTCTCTTACAGTAAAAAACAAACAAACAAAACCAAAAACAAATCCAAAAAAACACAGCAAGATGAAATACTCTGAATTTTGATGTAAAAAATACTAAGGGGAAATATTATGAACTTATCTTTAAGAAACACAATCTGTTTATTTGCCTGTCTCTCAAAAGTTTTCCTTTTCCTCTATTCCATCCTCCCTCCCATTTTCCTCTTGAAAGAACAGTCTGGTTTGCAGTTTGTTTGTTTTATCATTCCAACTTTTTATAGGACAGTCTCCTGCCCAGAGTGTCTGGTGGGCTGCCCTATGCTCATCAGTTACTGCTGTCTTGCTGCTAGCCTGGTTTGAGCAAGTTCACACAAATAGAAAGCAACAGGTCTTGTCATTAAATGCAGAGAGCAGCGCACACATAGAGGGCAGTGTGGAAATTTAGGTACACAAATGCAAGCTGGTATATGGCAGGAAAGAAAAGGGCAGCTGAAAGAATCTGTAAAGATAGTCCAAACAGTAGAAGGAAGATAAGTCATGGGAAACTGTGGTGATGCCTGCCTCCAGTGTGTAAAGACAGAGGACTTGAATTTGAACGTTGCAGACATCCAGTGCTCATTCACAGAACCATAGAATGGTTTGTGTTGCAAGGGACATTGAACATCATCTAGTTCCAACTCCCTGCCATTGGAAAGGCACATCTCACTAGACCAGGTGGCTCAAAGGTACTTCCAGCCTGGCCTTGAACACCTCCAGGGATGGGGCATCCAAAACCTGTCTGTGCAAACTGTTCCAGGGTCTCACCACCTTCATTCAAAATGAAGCTATTTTTGAAAACCCTGTCCTGTTCAAGATACACAGCTTCTGTGATTTCCTCAGCTTGTAATTTAGTGATAGCACTAGAATCTGGTGAAAAATTAATGGTGAAATCAGATTGAAGGATGATGCAGGGAAATATAAGAAGTATTTAGTGAAGATCCACAACTGGGGGCTGGAGAAAAAAGACTGTAAAGGCACTTACTTCTTTCTATCTAGTGAGAGAGAATTAGGGGTTACACCTGAAGCAGTTGTATGGAAAACAGAAATATAAAGGGAAAGGGTCTTGTGATCCCTCAAGTGTCATTGTGTGTGAACTCGGTGAAATAAGCCAAATTTAAACTCCAGGCAGCAAAATTTTAACTGTGATGATAACTAGTCATTGGAATTAAAATAAACATTTTCTGGAATCATCAAAAAGACTACAGTAAAATTCTTGCTACTGTTAAGTCATTAACCACTTTTATTTTTTAAAGGAAATAAAATGTTGTCTGGGCAGAAATGAGTTTAAGGGACTCCCTAGTACATAATTTGAGGTTAATCATAGCAGTCCTCTACAATGACTTTACTATCTCTGAATCTATGTAGATAAGCCATCAGGTACAAAATTGCAAAATTATTTGACTGCCAGAGGCTGTAGGAAGCTCTAACTTGTATTTAACATTTCAAACTCTGTGAGAGCTCGAAGAGGCTGACTCTGAACTCACAGATCTGTTTCAGTGAGGCCCATCATCAGCTCATGTTGAGATATTTTTGGATAATTAGATCTGAGTGAGTTATATATTTATCTTAGAGGTTTGCATAATAAATTTGAAATGCGTTTAATTTATTCCTTGATCATCTGGTGAAAATACAAAGTTTGAGAAAAATCAAATTTTGACTACTTTTGCTGACTCATTCATTTAATTAATCAAAATTTTTTTTATAAAATCAAATGCTGACTTCTGCAAAACTTTATTTTAGTGTCAGTGAAGGATCATGTTTAGCCTTTTTTCAACCTTGATTCATGGCCCACTGAAATTTATAGAAGCCATTCATTAGCTATAATGAGCTATGAAATGGGTCCCTTGTGAAACAGACCGCTCAGATAAGAACAGATGCAATCATATTTGGATTTTTAAACCGTACAGCCTGAATCTGAATCGTTTGTGTTCAAGTCAAAGTGTGCTGACTTAGGAGAAGAAATAATTGTAACAGCTAGATGTAAATGCCTACTAACTTTTACTGATTGCTGTGCCATGAATTCCTCATGCAAACAGATACATAAATGGAATTCTGCAAGTGTTTGCCCTGGCTGTGTTATATTCAATATTTTCATTAATGACCTAGATGGGAAGAAGAGCATGCTTATTAAATTTCCAGAAAATGTCAAGTTGAGAAAGACCAGATGCCGGAGGACAGGATTAGAATTCAAAATTACCTTGACTAACTGGATAAATTGTCTGAAAAAATAGGGTGATATTCAATAAGAACAAGTTCTAGGAACTAAACTCAGCAAGGAGTCACCAGTTGCAACAATGTCATGCTGTTACAAAACACCCTCCTGACATACACTAGGCAGGAATACAGATTACAAAGCATGGCAAATAATCCTTCTGCTCTGCTCAGCACTGCAAATGCCTCAGCTAGGGTATGCAACCTGGCTTTGGTCAAAAGACTTCATGATGGGTGTGTGCCAGCTGGAAAATATCCAGCAGAAAATGATGATGAACAGAAAAGATGATTTAGGTTAGGTATCAGGGCAATGCAGTCCTTTCAACAAGGTGAGTGAAACTGCTGGTTAGGAATTTTCAGCACTGGATACCTATTTGTATCTGAGAAAGTTGAAGGTCTGCTTTAGACACTCCACCTGCAGGTCTAATAAATCCTTTAAGTGAGATTGAGCTGTATTTATTCCAGGCTTTGTACACCACAGTGTGAATTAGTTATGGTTCAGTAAATGCTTTTAGAAGATAAGTCTATCCTAAACTCAGAAGTGGCCATGTCTGGCATAGGATGTTTAGAAGTGCCTCAGGTATCAATACTTATATATTTCAGCTGAGATTATTCTACATTAAAAAGACTTATTTATTTAGCCACAAAACTTTTAAGATTTTAGTACTTCAACAAATCTGAAAATGCATTTCTAATTTCTTAAGCTATGACTGAGTCATAATATGACTGATTAACAATAAAGCATTTACCACTCCCCTTGTCTCCTCCATGTAACTTCAATTATTTCATGGGTCACACAATTAATGCAAAGCAAAAACCTTACCATTTTCCAAACATTTGTTGTAATGATCTTTATTGAACTGAGTGCACTGAAGGATTCAACATCAAAAGAGATTGAAACTCAAACACTTATAATCCGTTTTTCAGATTATTTGTACAGTTTGTAAATGACACACACTTTATTAACATTGTTTGATATTTTGATATATGCTTGACAGTTGTGAAATTGTGTACACCTCTAAGAGAGTAAGAAGTCTACTGTGGGTTGAGATTTCCTATTCTGGGCATTTAGCGCTGCAGGACACTTCATCAGAACCAGTGAACAGACATTTCTTCCAGGAAATAAGCAGAAGGAAGCTCATAAGGAAAACATGAATCTTTTATGTTGTTATATGGTGAAAACTGACTGATAAAACCAATAAAAATTCTTTTCCTTTCCAATTGACCCTTAAAGAAGCTCAATGTAGCCTTGAGGTTGTGCACCTACGCTTACTTCATATTACCACAGTGTGTGCTAACCACATGGTCAATTAACTTATAATTTATCATCAAATGTGTAAAAGAAAATACAGATCAAGAAAAAGGAGATTGTGACAAATGAAAATTTGTTACAATCATTAGGCTGCTCTGTAAAATGTCACTATCATAACATTTTTTTTTCATATTTGCTTCTTATTAGGATTTCTCTATCCCTTGATCTTAAGGTACTTTTAAGTTTGAAGTAGTTAGCAGTAATACAGATTTACACAAAGAGAAATTAAAGTATGGGATGCAAACATTTGAGGTATCCAGGGACAGAACACAAATCTCTAAAACCCACCTGTAGCAATTTAAATTGGGACTGAAAATGGTTAAAACACTAAATAATAAGTTAAATTTGAACTGAGCTGAGATGTAGCCTGAAACCAGAAAAAAATATTTTGCAGATTTTAATTTGTTTGATTTGTGTTTCCAAATCAGGTCCATCTCTACAGTCCTTAGTGCCAAGAGTTCAGTTTTATGATTTAAATCTCCTCTTACAAAAATTAATAAAAAAACTAGAACAACAATTTAAGATTATGCAGCTAATTAATTATATCTGTCAGTGTTAGTTCCAAGGCAGTTGCATATTTTATGGAGGAGGAAAAGAGGGGGTAAGCACTTGAGTGAAAAGGTGAAAAATCGTCTGCAGCCACATTCATATTCAGCTCAATGTAAAAAGTGTATATTTATTCTCTGAAGGCAAGAATACTGATGAGGTTGAAAGACTCCCAGTCCTAAATAGGACCTATGTACTATGGAAAAAAGCCTGTAAATCCGGCAGGCCAGACAACGCCCTTTTGATGCTAACTGCTCTTTTTTTTTTTTTTTTTTCCTTTTCCTCTTCTGACAGCTCATTTCTAAAGAAGTCCTCAAGCTATTGATGTTTTATGGCAATGTTTGTGCATTTGCTAAATTAAAATATGCTTCATGTCTTGCCATTACACTGCTGGTAAATTATTTTTATTTTCTCATTGGTAACAACTGGAAGAGTAACCGTATTTGGCGCTGGTGATGGCTGGTAAATAGTCTCAATGCAGGTCCTTCTGTTCTGGGCACAGGCAGGAGTTTGTTCCACATCTGAGGAAAAGTAAGAGAAGTTATAATGTACCTACATTGACTGTCAAAAAGATAAATGGGTTTGGAAGCTTCTGAAGGCTGCTCTGGTTATGCAAATTCATGCAAGTTAAGATGGATAGGATCTATTTCTGTGAGCCTGCAAAGCATCCCTGTGTCTGTCACTGACTAGCTTAAGAAAGAATGTGCTTTTGTAGGTCTGCTTCACTGGACAGGTTGCACACATTTAGGATCATGGTATAATGACTTTAACCCTCTGCTGGCACAGCCTGTTACTTTATTGACCCTTCCACCACAGGGATGAGAAGGGCACAGGCTACTGCAGGAAGTTGAGTCAAATTACTCAAATTAGTTGAGTTTCATTCAAATAGTCAGTGTCTAACCCAAATAAAATGGAGATCTACAGAGAATTGAGAGGGCACAAAACAATACCAAATGAGATGATGATAGTGTTTTATATGCTGGGATATATTATCAAGTAACAAACAGGACTCCTTGGTTTTTTCCCTCAGGTTAAGCAGCTGTGTTGTCTCTGTGTTGTAACTTGATCAATTATGTCTTATGCATATCAGGTCTGAATTTTCAGGTTATGGAGAGAACCTGAAGGGTTTGTCTACCTAGAGAAATTTACTGCCAGATCTACAACTGTCTTCATGGATACATTTATTCCCTCCATCCCCATGGGGAATTACAGTAGTATAGTTAAGTTGGTGAATTTTCCTATTTAGACAGGCCCAGACATCTCAAGAAACACAGCTAAATTAAATATTTTTCCTGGGGGAGTAGCAAATACATGCATACTTTCATCAGGTTTTGGTTATATCTACATACACAACAAATAAGTTTAAGAAACAGCTACCTGCAGTTGTGTTACATGGATGTTTTTTCATGCCACATTCTGTCAGGACTCATTCATCCTGCAAACCTCAGCAGGACTTGAGCAGCATGACTCTGTGACTCTGGCCCAAATTTTGTGAAGCAAAAACCTCATAGAGGAATACCTGCAGATCTTTTTCCTCCCAGAAAACCTAAGCCTAAACTGTGCAGTTAAGTTGTTAGAAGTGCAGATTAAAATATGAGTAGTAATATATCTACTGAGAGCTATTCCACCTTTTCTGCAGAAGTAGGACTAGAATCTGGTGGCAATCCCATTCTCCTGTTTTTCATCTTAGATGTATGTTGGAGAAATAGTTGTGGTTTTTTTTATACTACATATGTACTGACAGAGTAACTTTAGACCAATGACAGAAGATACATTAAAATTACTTTTTGTACCCTATTTACTTTTAGATATATTCTCAGGGGTAACAGCCTATCTCACTGAAAGCTGCAGGATTTTGTTGTTGTTTAGACTCTCTTGCAAAATATAAAGTATAAGATGTGCACATGAGTCCATGTGTCATCACAAACTATGAATAAAGTGCTTCTCCATGTGAATTTAGGGCCTAAGTATCTTAACTAGAACAGGGCTATCCACCCAAGAAAATCTTTCTAGTGTTAGAGTTGGGCCAGCCACACAATAAGGTACACCTTGATCTCTGTCATCTGCTCATACAAAGATCAGAAATTCTTGAGCCAGAGACCTGGATCAAGGTATTAACTACTAAAATCACCTTCTAGAGCTTCTTGATGCTAAGCAAACTGATGACTGCCTCTTTTACTGGATTTTAAAGACTTTTGGCATGTATCAGTTATACCATATTTTTAAGATTTAAATGCCTGTCTTAGTTCAAACAAAAACCCCCAAATACTAAGAAATTCTCCCCTATGTGTTCTGAAAAAAAAATTAAAAAAAGAGTTTTTAAAATATGACTTTTACTCATGACTCATTTGAACTATTGGAATGTCACCAGAGAATGGATGCGTCCAGATGAACTCTAAAAGAATACTACTGTGAAAGAAGGCAGTGAAATATCTACTTGTATGAAAATGGCTGTTAACAGGCTTCAACAAGGTCAATGGTGGCTTTAAAAAATTCCTGAGCACTTAGTTTCAGCAGTTCATAACAGCATCCTGGGCTTTGGTTTTCTTTTATGAGGATGTCTGCAATTTCTATCCATTCAAGGACATTGGTGGTAAAGGGGCAAAAAGGCAGTAAAGAGTTACCATTTTGGGAAACTTTGCCTGGTTGAGTAAGAAAAATTAGACATGTGGCAACCTTACACACACAAAATTACAATAAAGTAGAAACTATACCAGTATACTAGTATTTTGAAACATGAGCATTTAAAACCTGAAGGGAAGAAAAACCAAACTCAGAAAAATTATTTTCAAACAGAAGTAAGCATGGAACTTGCACCAAGACCCTGCATTTGCCCTGCAGTGTATTAGCTGAACACATCTGAACAAGGAGAAAATAACCAAACACAGCTGTGGGGTGACAGGGGGATGACATAGAAAACTTGAGGACCAGTTGGTTACCATCCTGTGGCAAGGGCAGAAATTAGTGTTTCCACCTGGTGTACCCACACTGGATCAAATTAATCTTGTTCTCTTTGTCTTTTCCCTTTTCTTGTACATTGTTAAGGAACTCTGTACCTTTTTATACAAAATCACAAGATCTATGTTTTTTGAGGGCTTTCTTGGGAAAAAACACAGATTTTGCTTTTCCTTGTAGAAGGCGGGGAAGGGCAGATGTTGAAAAACAGCTGTCTATGTGTGTGCCAGGAAAATCTGGCATTATAACATGAAATTCTCTGTTAGATATTAGCAACAGGAAATGCAAGAACAGTCATGGTGTGACGCACTACTGTCACAAGAAAGACGCAGACACTACAGCAAGAGTCGGAGCAGCAAAAGAGAGGAGGTTTAATTTTCGCTTTCAGTTTATATAGATTTCCACATTGGAAGACTGAGGTTCAACCTCTTCAATTCCACTGGTCTGAGAAAGTGTCCATCAATTGTCCCTCCTAAAAAGAAGAGTGTAAACAATATAAACAGTTACAGAAACATTGTTTTGTTTACATGAAAATCCGTAAGAAACTCTGACTACAAGAATGCAAAATTAGAAGGCTGAAAAACAGGGCAACAGTGGTGAAGTGGAAGACTTGTAAGGACGGGAGGGTTCACAAGATGAGAGGATGTGAATACAAGAGGGTAAAAGAAGTGTCCAAAATCCAAAGCCATGGCAGTCGCTGAAGTTGAATGACTCTTTATTAAGTCTTAATCATCCTCCCTGACACAGGGCATGAAAGCAACATTTAATTTCCACTTATATAAACTAGAATTATTCCTCAATAAAATTGGACCCAGACTGACATGGTAGCAGTTTATCTGTCTTATGTGATGCAAACAGGGATAGCATAATTGGCTTCTATGGAGTCATGGTGAAGCAGAATGAAATAACACCTTTCCTCCTCTTAATCTGCAACGTGCTGTTAGTAATTTTTAAGATGAATGAAGAAAAAAACCCAAACCCTGTTTTGTTACAGATTATAATATTAAACTTCAGTATGTTAGTAATAAGTAACAGTAGTAATCACCCTCCCTGTAAAGCCCTTGAGACTGGACAGTAGATCTTGCACAGCTGTGGCACTAGTTAGATAAATCAATAAAATCATCACTACAGCAAATTACAGTCTTCTACAGTGCAACAGAAGAGAAGTGCTTTTCCCTTATCCACAGGTGTCAGCCGATGATAGTATGTCCAATTTCAACTTGAAGGGACAAGCCTTCTAGAATGAGGGTATCTGAGTGAGAAAGATACATAAAAGATATGTCACAAAGCTCTAATCTTCCATCAAATGTGCCCTTTGAGATGTGATCAACAATGCTTATGTGCTACTTATGTTCTGAAAACTAATAATTTCATGTAGTCATTTGTCTTAAAATGCTCATGTTGGATTAAGAATCTGTTGTAGACATATGTTTTTAGGTAGCTCTGTCATACTCAGATGCCCTGAAGTATTGCATTCACCAAAAGATTTCTGAAATATCCCTGAAATGCTGATGTGGGTGTAATGGTGACTAACTATTCTGAATAACCCTTATTAGCTGTTCTTCAGTTTCATTCTACTATAATTAGTCTTTAATTTTAGGTCTGAAGCTGTATTCTTAACACTTACAGGAAAAGAACTTGTTCAGAGTTTGCGTGGAAAATAATGGCAAACTTGACCATATATGTCTACTTGTAGGGGAATGTGTGATTCTCAAACCAAACAATTTGAAAACATTCATGTGGGGTGCAATAATATAACTACACCAGCCTCTAGGCCTTGAAACTCCTAATATTTAAATACCATACAACTAATTTCTGGTCTGAGTGCCTGTTGTCTATGATTCCTTGAAAATGGTTCCAGGACATGGCAACTCTGCTATCTCTTGATGTAATGTCACACTTTCAGATGTTCTTGTCACCAATGAAACTGCAGCATGAATACTGTTGTATGCTGTACTGCACTGTATTACTGTAAGTGTAACTAAAACAGCTACTTCAGTAAAGTCATGTTTGATCTGAGCTTAATTTTTATAGATTATAACTGTGAAAAAAAAATCACATTTTCTGATTATCGAAGACAACAGTGGCATACAGTAATTTTTCACTAGGTTGTTTCTGCTTTATGTTGCTGATTTCTGTGACATAAAGGAATTTTTACATCACAAAAAAAAAAATCATGAAAATTACCATTTTTTTCATGACCGTTCTTAATAGCAAAGTTCATTACATGTCTAGGAAACTTTTAAAAATCTTGGTTATAGCAGATCTTGAAACAGACCTTATTTAATGCGATTTTCTATAGTAAAAGAATTGATGGGAAAACCAGATGTTTTCAGGAATGGTAGACAAACACAGTATTACTTTAAAATTATTATCTTTTGCAATGCATTTACTTTGAGGAATTACATAGAAAGGGAAGTAGAAAAGTAAGCAGGGTATCTCACAGTAATGCAAAAATAATAAATAAAAGGAGCTTTCCTGCATGGTTTATTACTGTGCATCAAGTATTTATTTCTCTCTCAGACAACTTCTTTAGACTGAAATAACAGAGACCACCTCTTTTTGCATTAACCCCACTTGAAGGAAGAAGGTATCAAGGCATTGCCTCTGAGACACTGAGCTCTAAAGCAGACCAGCAGAACAACATTGTTTTGGGTTAGGGATCAAAGTTTCAGAACAAACTGAATTTTTAAACTTCATGCAGAACAGAATCAAGTCCTTCCACCAAAAATATAGCTAAGCAGATAAGACTAGAAATAAATAACTCTTAATACTTATTTTTTATCTCTCAACCCTTCAAATGAGGCAAAGAAGGGGAATGAGTCTCCCATGGACCAAGAATTTATCTTATTTTCCAGGTAAAGTGCCACTTATTTATTTTGTATCCTGTAGTTTAATGAAAACTGACACATTTTGACATAATAATATATTTGGCAAAAAAACCTCCTATAGTTTTAAGAAGGAAGAATGAAATTGCATTGCTAAAATGTGCCTTCAAAGAGAATTCAGAAAACAGAAATTTTAAAAATGTCTTTGCTCAGTTGTTTTGCTTCCGTTTTTGAAGGTGTAGGAGGCAAGGGGATATTTTGCTTTTCAAACAACATACAGAAATGTAAGGTCATCAAAGAGACAGATTTGCCTCTGAGATGTATGGAAGTTGGCAGTGTGTAAGCTTAAATGGCTCAAAGATATTAGAGATGTTACATACCCTGCTGTCGTCCTACAGAAGAAGGCAACATTACACTGTAGCTCTTCTCCATATATGCCTTGTGTTATGTGAAGCTCATTCAAAATATCTGCAAAATCATCCTGTTGCCTGAACTCTGCTTCCCAGCACCCACAGGATGCTGTGTTGTTTGTGAGCTCTATATGTAGCTATTTGAATTTTTGACTTAGAAACCACCCTATAGTGGTCAGATTTATGCTTTAGAATGCTGGTTTTGCATATTTTGTCATTTTCCTGGAACACACTTAATCTAACACTGCATACAATTCTGGTTCCCCCAACATAAGAAGGACATGGAATTGTTGAAGCAAGTCCAGAGGAGGGCTATGAAGTTGATAAGAGTACTGGAGCACTTCCCCTCCAGTGAGGGGAGGCTGTGAGGACAGGCTGAGAAGGTTGGGCTGTTCAGACTGGATATGAGAGGGTTGTGTAGAGATCTCAGTGCAACTGTCCAGTATCTGAAGGGTCCTACAGCGAAGCTGGAGAGAGACTCTTGGTTAGGAGCTGTAGTGATAGGCATGGGGTAATGGCTTCAAAAGGAGAATATATTTAGATTAGATGGTAGGAAGAAATTCTTTGCTATGACAGTGGCGAGGTAATGGAACAGGTTGCCCAGTTATGGATGCCCCATCCCTGGCAGTCTTCAAGGCAGGCTGGATGAGGCTCTGAGTAACCTGGTCTAATGGAAGATATCCCCGCCCATAGCAGGGCAGTTGGAACTAGATTTTATTTCATGTTCCTTCCACCCCAAACCATTCTATAATTTTATGATTCTATGTTTATGTTAAACTCTTGATGGACACCCCAAAACTGAACATTGCACTCCAGGAGTGACCTTACAGGTGTCATATTGATTTTCTTCAGCTGGTGCAGTATTGTACATGATGCCCAGCATGTGGTTAGTCTTCATTACCAGAAGGTCATACCACCCAATTTACCACCCACCAGGATCTCTCAGGTCTTTCTCTGCAAAACTGACCTCCAGCCAGTCAGCTCCCAAAATCCCCTGCTACATGGCATTACTTCTGTCCCAATTTTGGCATCCTCATGAAGTCCCCATCAGTCCATTTCTTCAACCAATCTAGATCTCTCTAAATGACAGCCCTATTTTCTGATGTATTGATCCTTCTCACTGTTTTATACCATCTGAAAACCTAAGTTGTTATGAGGCCATTTTAAAGCTGGATATGTAAGTGGAAAGATAGTAAAATACATCAGCAAAGTGTAATCAGATTCAAGTGACATATCAAACAACATTTTCCAGAGTTCTTGTTTCCAAATAATAGTCCAGATTAAAATATTTTTGTCACTGGATTGACTTGGTCTGTGCTGATGAGAGATTCTCCATGATACTGGCCCAATGTGGCAGATGGCTGGAGTGCCCAAGGGTCAGGGTCACTGGTGCTGGCAAGAGGCTTGGAAAGGCTGCCTTATGCTTTGATGGCAAAAAGGAGGAACAAAACTATTGCTTAGCCTAATTCTCCTTCTAAAACAACATTGCCAACACCAGAGGACAAATGAGGACAAAAAGTGGATTTCATAAGGTTTCATCTTAACAATCAGCTACTAAAACCACATCCCTGCACACCAGTGGCCTCTCTCTTGCATTGTGCTGTGCTTTGTCCACTGATGCAATTCTCTTCCCGGGCTCTGGGTGGTCATATTACACCAATAGACATATCT
Source organism: Cettia cetti (assembly GCA_013401135.1). NCBI lineage: Eukaryota > Metazoa > Chordata > Aves > Passeriformes > Sylviidae > Cettia > Cettia cetti. The sequence goes on from VZUI01027316.1 coordinate 26,097, forward strand.
GTCTGGAACAAGATATGTTTGTGTTTAGCACTTAACCATTTTTAATATGGCAAGCTTCTTTTCCAGACACTACCCCTCTTGAGGAGCTATTTAAATTTTTGATCATCTGCCCTTCAGATGTCTCACCGACATTGCCAATATCTTCCCAGATATTGCTAGCATATATAATTAGGCAAAACAAGAGTAAATACATTTTACTGCCAGCAGTTTGACACCAGAATCAAACAGGATCCAAAAATGTGTCATCCACTGAAAGATTTTGGATAAAAATGCAGAGAATGCCAAGACTTTTAATTTTTCAGTTTAAAATAAATATCTTTTTACGTATTTTGCTAATTACTACAAAATGCAAGGTGGTAAGGGGACAGAAGGGATGCCTGAAAAGGGGGTAAATAAGCAATGACAAGCTGAGAAAGTTATTTTAGTTGGTTTCAATTTAACTGTAAAATTCTTATCAATATCTCATATTTTCCCAAAATCCTCTCAAATCCTTTTCCACAGCCTCAATTTATTTGTGTACTTGACATACTATGTGAAGTTAGAGCAATTCCAGATATGTTCTTGCCTGTTGGATGTACAAGTACACTGGGGCAATGGTTGTGGTGAATTTAAAAAGTTGGACTATCACATCTGAGATCAATAAGGTCCCCCCAACCCTCCTCTTCTCCAGATTAAACAACACCAGCTTTCAGCTTCTGCTTTTAAGACTTGGGCTCCAGATGCTCCCCCAGCTCTGTCACCCTTGTCTGGACACTCTCCAGCACCTCAGTGTCTTTCGTGTAGTGAAAGGCCCAAAACTCAATACAGGATTTGAGGTGTGGCCTCACCAGTGCCGAGTACAGAGGGACAATCACTGCCCTGGTCCTGCTGGCCACACTATTGCTGATCCAGGCCAGGATGCCATTGACCTTCTTGGCCACCTGGACACACCGTTGGCTTATATCCAGCCAGCTGTCTGCCAGCACCCTGAATTTGCTTCCTGTTGAGCAGCTCTCAAGCCAGTCTTCCCCCAGCTTGTAGTGCCACCTGGGGGTTGTTGAGGCCTGAGTGCAGGACCCTGAGCTTCTCCTTATTGAATGTCGTGCAGTTGTCCTCAGCCCATCAATCCAGCCCATTGAAGATCTCCCTGCAGAACTTTCCTACCCTCCAGTAGATCAATCAACACTTCCACCTAACTTGGTGGTGTGTGAATTGACTGAGGGTGAGCTCAGTCCTCTCAGCCAAATTGTCCATATAAATATTAAACATGACTGACCCCAACACTGAGCCCTGGGGAATCCCAATGGTGGCTGGCAGCCAGCTGTGTTTAGTTCCATTCACCACCATGGTCTGGGCCTTGTCAGCCAGTTTGTCGCCCAGCAAAGGCTACACTCATCCAAGCCATGAGCAGCCAGCTCTTACAGGAGTATTCTGTGGGACGTGGTGTCAAATGCTTTACCAAAATCTAGATAGGCAACATCTGCAGTCTTTCCCTCATCTGCTGAGTGGGTCACCTATCATAGAAGGAGATCAGGTTGGCCAACAGGCCCTGCCTTTTGTAAACCAGTGCTGACTGGGCCTGATTCCTTGGTTGTCCTGCATGTGCTGTGTGATGGCACTCAGGATGACCTGTACATGACCTTCCTTGGTACCAAGATCAGGCTGACAGCCCTGTAGTTCCCCTGCTCATCCTTCGATCCCTCTTACAGAAGGACATGACATTTGCTAATTTCCAGTCAGCTGCCACTTCTCCTGTTAACTGGGACTGTTGGTAAGTGATTGAAAACAGCATGTCAAGCTTTTTTGCCAGCTCCCTCATTATTCTTGCATCCCATCTGGACCCATATACTTGTGGGTGTCTAATTAGCATAACAGGAATAATCTTTTCTTCCTGGACTATGCAGGTTTCATTCCCCATCACTAACTTCAAGCTCTGAGAGTTGGGAAGCCTGAGAACAACTGGTTTTGGTATTAAAGACTGAGGCAAAGGAGACATTAAGTACCTCAGCCTTTTCCTTATCACCAGATGCTATGCTACCCTCTGCATCCAGCAGAGGATTGAGCTACTCCTTAGCCCTCTTTTTGTTGCCAATGTATTTATAGAATTTTTTTTTGCTTCTTTAACCACAGTGGCTAAATTAAGTTCCAATTTTATCCAAAAGGCTGTTGCTGAAATAGGAGCTGAAGGGTTTTGAGAAAGTCTCTAGTGTTTTAAAGAATACAGATGTAAACTAAAATTTATTTCCTTCTACTCAGAAGGCAATTTATCTTTGTGACAGTGAAATATTTTCCAAGATGTGAAGGGAGGTGTAAATCTGCACATTCTTAATAAACACATTTATGTTTATTAATTTATATGGTTTGCCTGAAAATACCCTTCACAGTCAGTCTCACATGAATAATTAGATACACCATCAACTTGAGTCCTTCAGTATAGGGGAAATGCAGAAAATCAAGACTGAATCCTTAACACAACCCACCTATCTCAACTCTATTCTAAGTATTTCTGAAATACTCACTATTTAGAAGCATAAATCACTTGAGAAAACTCAACATCATCTCCATTTGAAGAGTTAGGGAGTTCCATAAATGAGACAGATTCACTAGTAGATGTGGTACAGATATGCAGGAAGATCCTGCGCACAGTAAGATGCACCACACACAGACTGCATGCACAAGTGAAAACACAGATAATATTGCCTAATTTCTTCTATTGCTTTCACTAGGGAACCTGTAAAAGGCATGACAAATTCAGGTGAAAAGATTTCTTAGTGAAAACCTGAAAATACATTTTTTTTTAATACAGAGCACCCATAAGTACAGATCCACTCTTGTGAAACCCCAGCTGGAGTACTGCATCCAGCTCTGGAGTCCTCAGACAGGAAAGACATGGACACATTGGAGAAGATCCAGAGGAGGGCCATAAAAAAAATCACAAAACTAGAATATGTTTCTTGTAAGGACAGGCTGAGAGAGTTGGTGCTGTTCAGACTGGAGGAAAGAAAGCTCTGGGGACACCTTATAGCAATCTTTTAATACTTAAAAGGGCCTCACAAGAAAGATGAGGACAAATCTTTTCATAGTGTCTGTAGCTATAAGACAAGGCATAATGATTTTAAACTAAAAGAGAGTAGATTAAGACTAGATGCAAGGAAGAGGTTTCTTACACTGAGGGTAGTAAAACACTGTAACAGATTGCTCAGAGAAGTAGTGCATGCCCCATCCCTGGAAACATTCCTGGTCAGGTTGAAAAGAGCTCTGAAGAACCAGATCTAGTTGAAGATGTCCCTGTTCATTGCAGGGTCTAGATGATCATTAAAGGTCCCCTCCAACACAAACTATTGTATGATTCTATAATTCCATAATGCCCTAATTCTGTCCAGACCTCATATCACCAAAACCACCCTTCATTTGAAGAAGGAAGAAAAAAGCTTTCTGGAATCTTTAAAAACAGCACCCTTCAAGCAAGGCAGATGTTTTCTAACAACCTATCACTTCATCAACACGTCTCGGAAGCCTGTCAGTGCATTCCTGGCAGTTTCAGTGAGAGGTCAGTTATTCTGAACATTTTTCCTTCTGTATCTAAGAAATCAACAGGGACTTGCTCTCAATCTGCCTCAGATACCCAAAGGAAAATACACCTTTCTTTCATACACAAGAGCAGAAGTATTTGCAGGATGAAGTCACAAATCTATAAACATAAATGGTGTTTTCAAATGTTTTTAACAGGCCAGCATTTAACCTCTAATCAGCCAAATGTAACAGCTTTCCCACATAAGAAATACCTAAATATGAGAAATGATGGTCACAAGAAATATTACGGTTAGCTACAAAATGGCTAGCAAATTACATGTATGATGCAATATGATCTGTATTTCTGCATTATTTTATTTTCACCTTCAAGTTGGTATTGAAGGCTGTTTCTTCCCTAAGAAACCTCTGTGCTCATCTCACTAGACAGATTTTTGATAGCTTCTGCCTCGTCCTTTTTGTTTCTGAGGAGTTTATGAGTTATCCTGTTTTTTTAGGCTATATGACTGGGAAAGAAGGGAATGTGCCTCTGTATTTCCCAAGATTTACATGTTTTCTCTAAGTTTGCTGTCTGAGCTTGACTTGTGTCTTGTAATTCTCTTGTGGACTTTTTGAGTTTCAATGTTCTCTTTATTGAAAATAAAGTGGATGTTGTCCCCCACCCCCCAACTGATTGACAGTTGATATCAAGTTTGTATAAACAAGTTTGTTTATATACATGTAAAATATTATAATTATTAGGACATTTGTGTAACTGTCCTTATACTGTGTCATCATGACTGTGGTAGCTCGAGAGTTTCATTTATAGGATGTCACTGTGATAAGTACTGCACGGGAAAAGAGGAAGAAAGTTGTACAGAAAACACATCCTAGGAAAGCCACATCACAGCCACAGAGCCTTTGAATTCTGAAGACTGGGAGTGGTACTGACTTGCCTTCCCTAAAGCCTGCAAGTCTGTTTTCGTCCTGGTTGTCCATGGAACTGAGATCATCTATGCACTTACAGCATTCCTGTGACAGTAAAGACAGAGGCTATGGAAAAGACCAGCAGTTATACATATGTAAAGGAGGAAATGACAGAAATACCAAAGAAGAGATGTTTTATATTGCAGCTCCAAGTCTTGTGCTGGTATGCTATAGTCAGGTAATTAAAGAAAAAATAGTTTGGCACTGAGTGTTAAATATTAATTCAAAATCTCATCCTCTAGATCACAGCAAGAACTATAAGAGTTGTGAAATGAAGAGGAGAAAAATAAGAGGCCATGAACATGTCATGGAAGTCATTCTCCACAGACTCATCTCCCCTGACAGAAATGTGTATTGCAATCTGTCAGCCAGACAGTGACCATTTTTTAAAACACCCTCCCAGGCTGCATGCATCTATAGTCTGTGTGCACAGACCTGCTGGTCACACAGAGTTGGTAGTGATGGGTTTGGAAGATAAAATCCCACTGCCCTTGTTAGAACACTTTGAGATTACACAATTTCTCTTCTCCCATTCTAGCTTGCATTTTAACACCAGCCTTTAAAAAGCAACCAATTCCAGGATTTTATATTAACTGCCTTCTGTTCAGACTGGAACACAGAATTGAAGACATTGAAAATAATGTCAATTTTTAGTTGGGCAGCTGAACCACAAAATAAGGAAATTACATATAGCTCAAAATCAGTCCAAATCAGAAAATCAGTGTATTTTTCAGTGATTAAAACAGTGAGCAGCTATAAAAATTCTTTAATGGTACCCATAGTTCTTTCTTTTCCTTTTTTAAAATACTCAACTCTCTTTGAGTGATATTTGAAAAGCTGAAGCTCAGCTTGAACTGAAAATACTGTTTTGAAACAAGAAGTTTCCACCTGAAAATACCAAAATAAAATGTTTTGCCTTTTGCAAATTCTTGTCTTCTCTTTTCTATCCCTTGCTGAATTTAAGAAGTTATTTTGATTCTTGAGCAATGTATGGGCAGATTTACTTTTTTGTTTGTTTAAAATCTGTTATGTTGCCTGGGACTGGTTTCTGTAACAGTTCAGTTGAAATGCATTAATTCATGCATTCTTTCTCCTTCCTTCTCACTGATTACTTGCTCTTTTTGGAACCGGGCTAGTCTGAACTCTTGTGTCCAGGTACCCTTAAACTTTGAAGAACCTTGAAGTTTGGCATCCCTCACTGTTGCCTGACCTCTTAATCCAAGATCTGAGAAGACTCAAGCTTTTGGAAAGTTGTGGTGCAAACTTCTTAACATCACAGCTTGGTGAGTATTGCCTCTTCATCCTTTGAGCTTAATTAGAATTTGATTGAAACACATGGACTTCATATTCATTTCTTGCAAGTGCACTTTCGGTTCACTTGGATTACTTTCCCTCCTGTCTAAAACCTGCCTCTTTTCTCTCTCTAATGTGACTCATTGCTTGCTTTGCAATGCTTCACCATAGAAATATGCACTCTGTAGTAGGTTTGATGTGATTAATATCTTTTTAAGACTGACCCATATTTAATGTCAATGTAAAACTGACACAGAAATGTCATAAACAGACCAGGGTAAGATTTTTTTTCTCTTTCTCTGGCTAACTTACCCCCAAGGGTCCAGCATTATTTCTAATGAAACAGGGGTTTTCATATAAGAACAGACTTAAGGAGCAAAGGCAGAGAAAGAAGAAAAGTTATTCAGAGTGTAAGAGGCCTCTTCTCTCCATCCCACACTGTTACTACTTATTGACGATTGATAGAGAGACGGGAAGACTGAGTCGGTGATCAGAATTCGATTTTACTCAGATTTTCCAGAAGCTTATGTACCATTTCAAGTTGGTTAACAGTTTTTACCACAATGATCAGATTATACATGTTATAGTCAAACTCATGCATTTTACAAACACGCCTATTTGGAGAAGTTTGATCCCATTTCCTGTTTCTTGTAAACAGACCAAATCCCCTCTTCTTTCCCTGTTAGCGGACCTAATCTCAAAGCACTGTTTGCGAACACCAGGCATTTTAGTTACCAAACCAGCTATGCTAATTAAGTCTGTCTTGTGTATTCCTTCAACTACTAACAAAGTCTTCAGTGTCTGCAAATGCATCTGTTTGCATGTGAAAAAATCATGACAAGCATTAGTTCAATAGTGCTCTTGCTAATTAGTATGAACACATACACATGCAAATCAAAATAACTATCAGTTTGTGCATGCAATTACTTGGTTTATGCATGCAAATGTCCAGCTGAGGCCAGACCTTAACCTGTTGTAAATTGGAGTAACTCCACAGGCTTCAGCCAAACTAAGCTGGTTCATATTTGTTACAGAACTATTCCACCTTTTTTTTTCAGGAAATTTTGTTTTTTGTGGAATTATAGACACAGTTATAGACTTGTTTCAAAAGTTGGCTTTTTGCACTCCTGGTAAAGATAGTGTCTTCCTCTAATGATGGCCTGGATTTTGCATTGTGTACAAGTTCTGTATTCTGAAGTTCTCTTTCTCCCCATGAGCTCAGTCTATGTCCTATAACCTGCAGTCTAATTCCAAGGCTGGAGTGAAGATAACTGCAAAATGAAGACCTGGAAAAAGCTTAATTTTTCAAATATTTGTGCAGCTTAAACACCACTCTAACAGCGAGCAGGCTAATTTGATGCAGATGTTGATTCTAACTGAGACTATTTCCATTGTGTCACTATGAGCCATGTTGCATTTGATTAGGGAATGTTGTGGTTCAAATGACACTAATGCGGTCTGAAATTTTTTTTTTTTGTTTTTTGAGGTTTTCTAGGTTTTTAGCCTTCTGGAGGTTTAAAGAAGGAGTTTCAAAATCATTACCAAAAGCTTTGCAGTGGATGCATTGCAGAGCTCATAAAATATAAAGTGTCATTTTTCTTGACATGAGATAAGATTAGTCTGGCCCTAAAGAATACAGAGATGCTCCATTGGCTATGCTGGGTGGAGAAACAGGCCTTTTAAACAAAACTCAGTTGTAAAATCACTAGAATATTATACAAGCTGTCATTTGAGGGTCAGCTGTAGCAGGTAATTTGATTTTGGCAAATAATGCTGGACAGTAGTCACAGGAATTCTTTTCCATCTTTAACCATTCACCATTCTGAGTGTGTACCTTCCATTGCTGACCTGGTTACATTTGTAAGCACAGTCATTTTCACCCAGGGAAAAGCATGTCACTGGTGTACACCTTGGAAATGGCTTTCTATAAAGTGACCCTGAAATAACCTGCTGGACCTGGCACTGAGATAGCCAGAAATGAGCTGCCAAAATAATCATGAGTACTGGGATTCAAGATGAGGAGACATCCAGGTAATTCTGGACCAAAAAAATGATTACTTTCATCCAGATTTGCTTTGATCTTAGCTAACAGATTTGGCAGAAGTAAGGATGCAAGGAGAAGCATGGAAAACAGGCAGTGACAACAGCCTCAGAATCATGAAGAATGAAGACCAGGACACATAGCCAGAAATGTGTAGAAATGCCTCCTATTTTCTCAAACAAAGTCCTGGCTCAAAGAGGCTAGTGGCTGTGATACTCAGAAACCCTGAAAAAATTGGGAATCTGTGCATGTTGTGGTGAGATTTTTCAGTAGCAACATGCAGACAAGACCTGAGGAATAATCAACTTGACCTTCTAAAAGATCTGATGGGGAGGCAATGTTAGCATCCAGAGGTGACTAAATATATCTTTCTGCTACCTGGCAAATGAAACAGCTATTTTGTCCATGAGCTCTGCTTCTTAAAATTACTACTTGATTTACAGCTGTTAAGTCATTTTAAGGACCTGATTAATCATTTGCTCTTGGCAGGCAGAGTTACAGCTGCTAAAAATAAGAAACAATGTCTTGTGTCTTAATCAGCAAAATGGGGATCGTGGCCAAACAGTGGAGATTCTTGCAAACTTTCTGGGCACACATATGTATGATGTATGTTGGGCATAAACATACAAACATTAACTGCAATATATTTGGTGAGTTGAGCCAGTTATTAAAAGGAAGCTGAACTCCATTTCCACTGCATTTTAGTGCCATGATTGGTCAGGGAAATTGTGTGAGAAGAGAATGTTCAGTTGTAGGTGTACCTAGCAAAGGTCTCCTCAGAGACTGACAGGTACACCAAAAAGTAGGTAGATAGCAAATGCTTCAAGTATCACTTTTTAGACCATAGAAAATGATACAATAAAATTGAACTGGATAAGAGTATAATGTAAATAGAACTATTGACTAATAATTCATTTTGGTTTTCATTAGTGTGCTTGACAACAACCCACCTAAGGTAAGGCTTTAAATTCTATACACCTGAGCAATGTTGGTAGAATTTCTCCCACCTTCGTATAATGAAATCCTTGCAAGTAAACAACTGTGTGCATACTATATTTCCCTTTTGCACTTATGGGCACTCTGCCATTTTTATATACTCTGTATAGGTTATTGTAGTAGCCTTTAGGAACTGAATATTATGGGGAAATTTTAAAGGGACTGGATAAAGACAGTTGCATTGTCAAACACTTCCTCACCTCTTATGTCATGCTATGTCCTGTCTCAGCTGTGAAAACTGAATCTATCCCAATTTAAACAAAAAGACTAGAAACTGCTTCTTCTAAACCTTGTTCTATTCAACCTAAGAATTATCTGCAAGGCTTCAGTGATTAGCAAAGAATCACTAATGTGGTAGAAAAGGTATTTGGTTCCTTCTGAGTCCCCTAATTACCATTCGTTATGTACAAAAAATAAAAAGACAAGTGAAAAAATAGTACTGATTTAATAACTCATTGAAGAGTGCTGCAGTTAATGAATTTTATACAATTCTAAGTCACAGTCTTGACAGTGGAATAAAGAACGGAAGAAAATATGAGTGATAATTCCCAGACTGAGAATGAGCACTCAGTATAAAATTTTTCAAAGCAGTTGTGCTGGGAACTCTGTAAAAGACATTGGGTTCTAATGTGCATTTTGAAAGAACATCATCAGTGTGACAATATGGACTTCATTAGCTCCAACTTCAACCACAAAAATAAATTTGTGTTGAAGACACAGTCTAACCTCTCTATAACAAATCACCTCTGAGCTCAGATAAATATTTATGATTGCAGGCTGTTCAGGGTAATAGGGTTTGGCTGTTTGCTGCATTAGAAAAAATGGAGAAACTTGCAATTTGAATTAAAGATTTATATATAGTAATTTTATGGAAATTGTTTCCCACACATCAATATTTAGATGAAATCTTAAAAAAGACACCCAAATTAAATGACAATGGAAATAAAAAAAGGACATTTCTAGATCACGTACAACACAGATTGGGGAAATTTCTTTGTAGGTTTATATTAAGATTAATTTTGCTCTTTTTTTCCTACAGACTGATTAATAAAATTAGTTTATTCTCACTGATAAGAGAGTTAAAGCAGGATGTTCTGGTGAAAGTTAGGATACTGACTTGGGAAACAGATTATGTTTACATAGAACATTTCCATAGGAAAAACAGCAATAGAAATACAGAATAGAAATAGATTCTATGTAGCTTTGTTCAAAATATGTAGTCATTATGGTTTTGCTTAGACCTCACAAGAATATTTTGGGCTTATCTACACTGAGTATATGTATTTAAAATACACGTAGCTGTACATATGGGTACATATTTCAGTCACATGCAGGAAATATTTTTATGCACATATTTTTTTGTATTATACTTTTAAGGTTTCTTGACTCTGGATTTGATTGTCTTAAGTGAGATTATCTTACTGCCAGTTTTCAGCTTCTCACTACTGGATCATCAGACTTCTCTATTTCATAGTATTTGAGGATCCTGGTGGACAACAAGGTGGGCATGATGAGAAGTGTGTCCTTCCAGCAAAGAGGGCACCAGCACAGGGGATATGATTAGTGAAGGAGTGCAGCCAGCAGGTGGAGAGAGGCAATTATTCCCCTCTATTCAGAAACTGGGAGCATGTGAGGAGCACTGTGCCAAACCCTGGGCTTCCCACTGCAAAAAAAACCAAAACAAACAAACAAACAACAACAACAACAACAAAAAAAAAACACAAAAAAACCCCCAAAAAAACACTGACACACTTGAAGTGAGCTGCACAGAAGGCTACAGAAGGCTACAGAAGACAATGAGGGCTCTGGACCACACTGTATGAGAAGTTACTGAGACAATGAGAGAAATATGTGTTCAGTTTGGAGAAACCAAGTACTATGATTGCTGTCTACAACTGGGTAATGGGAAGATCCAGAGGAGCTGAAGCCACATTTTTGTCAGGGGTGCATAGAAAAAGGATGATGGGCAAAAGATGCCAGCTACACAAAGGAAACATGAATAAGAGGAGCACAGTGTTCACAGGGGAGTGGCCAAGCAGTAGCTCAGACTGTCCAGAGGGGCTGTGGGTTTGCCAGCTCTAGGACTATTCAGGAGTGTGTTCAAGAGCCCTGAGTAACCTGCCCTTGTTTCACAGTTCTCTCTGCTTTGAGCAAGGGTTGGATCAAATAAAATCACACAACAGTTTAGGACTGGGACTGTGAGCCTCTCTGTTGAGCAGTACTTCCTTCTGTTTGCACTAGGGGATGCTAGAAAAAGGAATGATTTAGCAGTGTAAACGTAACTGGAAGTTGGAGACTCCAAGAATTCACTTTTAGGGGTAAATTAAATGAGCAAATGCCTCATATGTTCCTGAGACATAGCAAAGTGTACTCCTGGGAAAATGTATTCTCAAATATACTGTAAAAGCTCAGTCATTACTTCTTCATGCTTTGTAAATGGGAGATGTACCATCATGTGCTAAGACTCAAAATAACATTAAAAACCTATGTCAAGAACAACTATTTTGAGTAGTAGGACCTATTCATTCTTTCCCTGAATGAAGCAGGACCAAATTTAGGACCATTTTGGACATCAGTCATATCCTTTAAAGCTGGAGGATTGAAGACCAGGGAAGTGATGGCAATGATGTTTAATAATCAATCTTAGAAGCATTTCTAACTGGTATTTCCCTGTGTTATGGATAGTCAAAGACTGTTAAAGGTACTTCCATGTTACTGAATTTATTTTTTCAATTTAATAAAAGTAATTTCTTCACATATTCAGAAAGTGTGACACAAAACAGGGCACTAGGCCACTTTCAAACTGTGGCTAGTGCTCACAGGTCAGTAAATGACCCTTCCTACTTTAATTTTAATATCTTCAGGAATAAGAAATCAAAAAATACTTTGGAATTGCAGTTACTTCTATATTTTTAGGTTAAATTGCTCTTAGTGTTCTCTTCAGCTGCAGGAGGAATCAAACAGAAGAATCCTGAGGTAGCAGAGAACAAGAGTGAGGGTACATGTCTGAATTATTCTGTAATGCTGCTTCAGGACCACAAATAATAACATAATTCAACCTTAATAACCGTGCTATATCACAGTTATCAATATTAATATATTAAATTAATAATAATATTTTAATTATTGTGCTATAATTCTATAATAATAACTGTGACAGTAATTTTAGAAAAAGGAAACTGCCCTGACCACCACAGAAATTATCACTGACGTGTTCTTCCGAAGAAGTGATGTCAGTGTGAAAGGGGAAGTGGTGTGCAGGAGCTCTCACCAGCTGTCATAAATTCACAGAACCTTGCTGGTCAGAAGGAATCTCCAGAGGTCATCCAGTGCACACTGTGCTCAGAGCTGGCTGCCTGGGGACTCACTGCTCGAGTCTTCACCAGCTCCAAGGATGGACAGTCCACAGTTACACTGCTTGACAAATATTTATCCTTTTCATGTTAGTTGTTTTAGGGTTCAGTGAGATCCCTGGACCTTTTAGCCTACGTTGTTCATGTTTTTGAGGGGTTTGTTCTTTATCTTATTATGGACCGTGATTTCCCTTTTCCTCTATTTGGCTTCAAACTGCTGATGCTTGATCCATCCTTAGGCTTTTCTGTGGTCACTAGTCCCTCTATCCACTTCAAGGAGGAAAAGATATGAAAAAAATTCAATCAGCCACAAATGTATTGTGTTGGTCACTGTAGCTCTGAAAAGTGTATTAGTTTCTCTGTAGTTTCACATAAGTACTCCGGCATTCAGTTTTAGATTTTTTCATCTCACCAAATTAGCCTAATTTCTAAAAGCAATTTCTTATGGGACTTGGTGATCTTAGATGTCTTTTTCAACCTTAACAATTCTATGATTTTATGTAACATTATCAAAATTTCGCTTAGTCATTAGGAATCCACATGCAAGTCTACAGTATAAAACAAAAGGCAAGCATTTTTTTAAAGCCCTAGGAAAACAGTACTTGTTTTTCCTCAATGGGATTAATTCTGTATGATTTGGAAAGGCTCCTGCAAGTATCCATTGACTACAATGATGTAATAATTGCTTAGCACCTCTTCAAATTACCAAGCTTGCAAGCAAACAATAGATTCTTATATCCACTGACAACTTTTAATTAAATTTTCTGGAATTTTGTCAAATGCTTGATGAAATGCTTTGGTGGCTGCTGCAATTTGCAAGTACATTTTTTTGTCAGTGTCTGCAGTTTACCAAACTGCTAACATTAAGTCAACCAGAGCCAGATTTCACCCTTAAAATTTTGTAGCCATTTTTTTGTGAGTCCTTCTAGTTTTAGCCACCTTTCCCCCCACAGTTTTAATTCTAGGTAGTACGCCTGAAAGACCCTGGCCACAGCCCACTGACAGCAATGGCAGAACCACAGCTATCAAGTGGCTTACACAGCATTCCTGGGCAGGCCCAGTTAAATACATGTTTTAGAGTAATTTTGCTGAACATAGCTTTTAAACTGTGCTTTAGTAACCTCTGGAAATCCAGTCTCACTGCTTTTATTGTCCATTTTAACCTGGTTTAACTTGTTGTTAAAAAGAAGTGTCTCAAGTTATGCTCCTACAAATAGTATGTGATTTGACAATGTACCAGGTCAAGACAGTGTCTCTTCCCTGTCATGCTGTCAGAACTTTTCTGCCTGTCAGAGTTAACAATTACTCAAATTTCATTAGATAGAGTGGTGGAAAGCCTGCCCATACCTGGCCTCCTTAACCCTTTCCAATACTTCCATTTGTACTTTTCATTTTGCTGTTGGAGGTAGAGCAGTACTGAAAAAAGGTCCAAAATGTTAATATTTCTGCACAAAAGAAAAGATGGAATGTTTTTCGTGTCCTCTTGATTTTGTTTTCAGTTTGGCTCCCACATACTTAATAGGGCTCAGAGTTACAGCCTTAGCTACTGCTCTTTACAGCCCACTCTGAACTCTGGAATGCACCCCCACTCTTGAGTAGGCATTTCTATATTAGGATGTTTTACTAGAAAGTTCTGTCTTTTTCTCTTTCTAATTGGCTGAGTGACAGGAGGGAAGCACCTGTTGGACCTTGTAGCTGTTCATCAAAACTTGTACCCCTTCCTATTGGCAGAGTTCCAGTAGGCCCATCCTCCACCAACGTGTAGAAAAGGGGACAGAACAAAGGAACCAACGGCATTCCCGAGATTTTGTAGCAGGTGGAGGATCTGTCCTTACACTGTGCTCAGCTTTAGTAATTTTGTTTTGCACTATTTCAGTTATTTTATTAAACTCTTTTGATTTATCAAGACACACTCAACCATGCTGTATTGCCGATTATTTTTCAGCCAACTCTCAAGGGCTGGACCCTCAGAGCTTATGGGGCATTCCCTCCCCATAGTGGAAACCTTCACCCACACTTCTAACTGAGACTACAGGCAAAATTGTTGCCAGGAGACTGCAGAGGAACGACCTTATTTGCAGGTGAGTTGATTTTGTTATCTCAGTACTAGGCAGCACTGGCAGCAGAGCACCAAGCGGTTTTCCTGATGATGGCCATGATGTAGCTGTTAGGTCTGTGCACCCATATCTGTGTCTGTCACTTTAAAGCTCATGCTAGATTGTGCTTGAATCATGGGTCATGTATTTTAATGGTCATCTGAGCCATTCAGAAATAAACTCACAGTGGTGCGTACAAGAAACCAGCATTTATAAAATTGCTGAGTGACAAATGTATCTATGCACGGTTGTATTTCCAACTCCCATATCTAAAATATGGCTCAGTAGGGACTTGATCTATATCCACCCTGCATACTATGTTTATGCAAGTAATAATAGCAATGAAAATCAACGTACTGGTGAGGTTGCAAGTGAATAATATGGCTCCTTTTTCTCCATCAACTCTGTGTGTGTTCCCATTTCAACCACTGTGCTATCCACAATGCCCACTGTTGCATCCACAGTCTGAGCTGTGGAGAGCCAATGAGCAATAATAAGAGTAGTTTGACCTCGTCTGGCCTGTAAACAAAACACCAAACTGTAATTCATGTCCCCTGTTGCTTGGTGGTTTGGAGTAATTCCTCTAATTTGTCATATTGATACTGCTGTTACATCCCATTGATCCCATCTGCTGAATATCTGTATAATCTGTGACGCTCTCTCAACTGACTTAACTGACAACCTGCTCCTTTCCCTGGCAGAGTGAAGTCATCACCTTGTTCTCTCTTTTGGCTTATTGTCTGCTCCGCTTTTCTTGGAGCATGTCTTTTTAAAATGCTGTTGCAAAGCCCAGCCAAGGTGTAGGAAGTTGGGAGCATTTCCACAGAGAATGGCTCACTGTTGAAGGACACATCTGCTCCCAGTGCCTCACTGATTCTAACAACATGACACCAGTTATTTGCCACTGGTAAATGGTGCTCAGCATTATCTGTCTGAAGGCAATCTGTTTGCCTTATATAGGCAGCTTTGGACTTCCTTTGCCACACAAAAAATACAGAGGTTATAATTTGATAATTTATGGAGGAAAGCTATTAAGTTCACATGAGCACAAATGCCAAATCTCCAGAAATAAGCAAACATACAGGTTACTACCAGCAGACTGCCCATACAACTGAAAAAGAGAGACAAAGACATTTTCCAGAATGCTTCTTTCTCAGTTCTCTTCCTGTTGAACTGTTGGGAGTTAAACATTCAGGGCAGTTAAACTGACTGGGGTGTTGCAGTGAGGGTTCCTCCTCTCTTAGGGCCATGGTGCCAGCCCAGCTCCCAGCTAGATGAGCTGGGTGGAAATCATTGTTGCAGTGGTGGTGAAGTGGAAGAGATGAGAATATTGTCACAGAAGAACAGTATTTTCCTGAATGGGAAATAACCCTTGTCCTTGTCACAAACCTGTCAAGGAAAATGATAACTGTCATTTTGTCTTCTCTTTGAATTTAAATTAAATTCATGATTGGAGAAAAGAGATGGGAGATATATCAATGACAAAGCACATACTTTTCCTAGTCCAATGTGAGCTAGCAATGTCTCACCTATGTCTAGATCAGATGCAGTGTTATCTAGTAAGAGAATTTTGGGGTTGTATGCTAAAGCTCAATCAATAGTCATTTCTGGTTTCTGACCCCTGATTTCTGCAGATTTCTCCTTTCAGTCAAAATGCTAGCACGTTTTGAGAAGAAGGGTATAGGATCTATCACTTTTTGCACTGTGAACAAATAATAGGACCTAACTGAGCATTAGGATTTGATTCTGCAAAGTTCAGGCTGCAAAGGAATGGGATCTAAAAGTAGTGTTTTCTCGCTAGGTGACATTTTCTCCTAGAAATTGGGTATCAGTGAAAATCCACCCTAATTCAGGGTGTTTTACTACTGACAAAACTCCTCGTGTGTGAGCAAGTCTCCTGGCAACAGCAGCAATATTTATGAGCTTTACGTCCCTTGGGTGCGATACCTTGCTGAAGCAGGGCTCTGGGCTTTCAAAAAGGTTTTGAGAGCTGTATTTTCCATTTTCGACACAAGGTGGCTGCAGAAAATCGGTTTGTGGTTTAAATTCACACACACACCTTCCCCCCCACATCCATTTTACTGGATGTGCAGGGAGACAGATATGACCCAGTTGGGAGTGGCATATAACTCTCTTTTCCCCTCCGATGTCCCTCCAACATTTCTACTGCATTTACATTCACTGATGCACTCTGTAGCTTTGGACTTTGTTCTTATTACCTGGATGATCTTAATTTCTCTATTCCCAGTGTGCATGTTAGCCCCTTCATTTTAATTTCATTGAGTTTAGAGAAAAGTTAAATATTAGACATATATTGGTTTATAGACAAGCACACAAAACTCCACTACACATGTGACAAAATTCCCAGCTCTTATTCATTATTGAACTTTATGTCAATTCAATTCCAAGGAAGAAAAAGGTTTTAGTATTGTAACAGAAGATCCATTTGGTTAACATAAACATATTCTCCTCTTGTTTTGATTATAACTTGTTCATACATTGCATTTTCTCTGCCATGTCTTACACCTGTTTTATTAGTAATTCAAAAATGATGGCTGCCTGTCTGACCATGGCTATGAATTCTCAGAAACCTCTTAGATAAAATGACTTTTAGGCCATGTTCCTCCAGGATGATCTACGTAAAACATCACACTCTTTATGAAAGTAGAAGATTCCATTTTATGACCTTTCACCTCTGGATCAGACTGATACATTATCATAGGGCAATCTGATATCAGATTAACAAGTCATTAAGTAATGTCTCCTTTAAGTGGGTGTTCAAATATGCCTGCAGGTAGTTAGACATCAAACTTCTGGATGGACAGCTGAAGCCAGGTAAAATAATGTCCTCGTGAATTGTAAAAGTGATTAAGTTTAAACTAAAAATGCTTTATAGGCTGAAATGTTAGAGCCTGGTAAATAGATTGCTTTCAGGATTACTCATCTCCTGTGGAGAAAAAGTGATTATCATAAAAAGACAACAGGAAGGTAATTCTTAAATATTTATCAGCTTAAAAAAGTAGTATTATTACAGCAAAAAATATTTATTATTACAGCAAGTTTTACGTTGGCTACATTTTAAACGTCACTATTTAATCTATAATCATACGTCAACTAACAAATCAAGCTTCACTCATGCATGTGAACATGATATGTATTTCCAAAAATTGTTTCAAACTTGTATAGTAGTCTACATTGTACTGGACCATCCATGCATTTTTATGTAATTTTCCCTCAGTTTATCAATTTCAAACATCCAGGAGAGAAGAGTTTACAAGCCTTAATGGAAGTTCTCAGTTTTGGCATGCACTTCTTTTATTCTTCACTCTAAGGGGAAATACCATGAATGAGTCATCTCATAGACATTCAATAGACACTTTCTACACCCCTGGTATAAAGACACACATTTCTTCTATACCAAAGGGCTACAAACATGAGAAATCACACCATATATAGGCAGAACAGCATGAGGTTTGAGAGGGTTTTCCAAAGGCACCGGAATTGCCCAGGGATGAGCAGATGCTGTGTAGCAAATAGTAGCTACAGATCATTTCAGGAGAAATATTAGTTCAACTGCAACCAATTTCCTGCCCTTTGCCTTGGGACACTATTTTGCATGAGTCTATTTTTAACTTGGGTTATTTCTTTACTGTGTTGTGGTAGCTGCAGGAGCACTGCCTTCAGTTTTTCAAAGCAAATATTAACTTGGAAAAATGGACATATTCAGACTGTATATAAAGGGAGAAACAATATTGTTGCCTTTCATTTTACAAGAAAAATCATTGCAAAAGACAGGTTGAAAAAGCTGGTGCAAAATATTATGAAAGTAAAGTCTTAGGAACTGGCAAGGAAAACATAGCGAAGGACCATCTTCTCTGGAAGATACAGCTTGTTGTGTCATCTATGCCAAGAAAACCCAATGTAAATTAAAGTCCTCCAGCCAAGCTGCTGCCTTTGCACGTGGTGGACAAGGGGGTACTCACAAAAATCACTTCTTTGGCCCCCTGAGCCTTTGCTGTTGACAGTAGTTGAGGGTCCCTAAGAACTCCTGAGCCTGTCCTGTAACAATTTAAATTTGAGGCTGAAGGATCCCTTAAAATCAACTTCTTGAGATCCTTTGCACCTCCAGATCTGCATTTTCTTACCCCTGTGTTTTATTTCTAGAAGCAAATAAAGCCACAACTCCAGTCTACAACATTGTTTCATAGAGTATGTTTATCCAAGCTGTGCTAGGAGGCCAGGTGAAGCCACCAGCTGACACACCTGTGAGCTGAAAAGAACTGTCAGAGGAGTAAGGGTGAAGAACTGATAGGGGTGAGCACGTCAGTATAAAAAATGCACTACAGAGCAAGAAAAACTGGTACATCTCTTTTCTTTCAATTCTACTGCAGGGAAATGAGCTTGGAATGAAATCAAGACAGAGGATAAAAAGTGGTTGAGGATGCTTTTAAAAATATATGACTATACCTAATCTATGATTTTCACTATTTAAGTACTGCAGATCCACACTAAGACAGAAAAGACTTGTCTTTCAAGACTAGTCTTGAAAAAGTTATCTTGAATTAATTTTAGGATGATTGGCAACACAAAGTTAGCAATAGATGGGATATGTTTTTAAAACTGAAAGATAGATGGAATGCTTTTCCAACCATCTTATACCATTCCTCTATTGAGTTCACCTGTCATCAGGATCATAAATATGCTAACTGAAACAGTTTATTATGAATTTGTATTCTGGTGGGTTGAATATCCAGTGAACTCAGCTGGGCCATAGACCTCAGGGACTGAATTTGAAAGGTTGTTCTATTTACAAGAAGCAAAAATTAAATGGCCTTAGGCCAAATACCCATCTCAAAAGAAGACTACAAGTGAACAAAGAACCTGGGGAAAGGGAAAAATATTTTTATCACCGAATGTAGGTGTATTTTGGATGTTTGGTTCATAAAAATGAAGCTAGAATAATGTCAAATCAAGCAGACTGGGATGCTGCAAAAAATTAAACCAAATATTAAATAGTTCTCAAGACACAGAGAGGGGAAAATGAAAGAAGCAGCAAGGCCATTGTGTATAATTGCCTCCACCACAACTGCATAATGTAGGCATTAGGTAACTACAAAGTTATTACCTTGTCTCAGCTTCCCAGGAAGCTGATGATGTCATGTATGTGGGAAAGACAGAATCACAAAGGGGTCAGAGAGCATGGAAATGGAAATGACCATGGTCAGGGAGCTCGTGGGCTCAACTTGGTTAATCTCTGTTCCGGAAAGGAAATGACATCTCTGATTCTGCCCAGAGGCAGCCAGGGACATTCTGGGTGCAACTGAGGTACATTGCATGCTTTACTTGGCAGAAAACAGTTATCACAACTTTTTTGGATGTGAAGAAATTGATTAGAAATGACTGAGTCATATTCTAGGCTTGTACAAATAGTTTAGGCAATCCTAAATTTATTTTACTGAATAAGAAGTACGGGCAAGACAAATCAAGGGAAAGTGTAACTTGTATTCAAATTGACAACCAGTAATTTAATTTAATGAACTCTTCCTACATCAGCAAAAATTGAATTTTAAATCACCAGGTTAAATAAAGAAAACCCTCCAATACGTAGCAGGATTTGTTGTCCAGATTTTCGTGTTAGACCAATGATGAATATGTCCTGTAAATCCAGAAAAAAAATCCCATTTTTCTGGTGTAAGGTAAAGACTGGCCACTACGACCAGCACATCCCACTCATAAAACACAACAAAATGAAATCGGTAACTTCTTTAAATTCAGATAATGTATATGAAGTTCCTGTTTAAGGCTAGTGATTCATACCAGTGCTCTTGGATATAAAACAGATGTTCAGGCCAGAAATTATTATTTCATTGGTGCCTTTATCTGGTATTAGAACACCTCTAGGACTGCTAATTTATAAATTAAACATATATAAATAGAACATCATAAATGACGCAACTCACATGAGATGATTTACGAAGAGCTATGGTTATAAACACACTCTTCTGAAAAATGTTTCTATTTGAAGTGGTGGAGGCACCATTCTGAAGTGTTAAAAAAACACTGGCACTCGAGGACATAGTTAAATGGTGAACATGGTAGTGGCCCTAGATTGACAGTTAGACCTGACGATAAAGGGCTTTTCCCACCTTAATGATACTACGATTCTATGAAAATCCTGTAAATTACTTTAATTATTTTTTTTGTATTTGAAATGATGATTCTACTTGCAGACTTCTATGTATTTGCAACTAAATAAATACTACCACGTATTTATGATATACTTTTATGACATGTAATATATTAAATGTACTAAATACATTGTGCATATGATATATATTTATATATCATGTATGTGTTATAACATTAATAGTTTCTTTTGTCTGGAGATATATATACATGTGTTTCTCCAGAAAGAATATAGAGATTTGGGTCAGTATATTGTATTTTCTTCATGAATTAAATTATAATAATTCTTGATTTTAGAGTATAACTTGTTTGAAATAAAAGCTATGATCTATTTTTTTCATGTTGTGCTTGCAGGCTTGCTTTTGACTAATAAGCATTGCTGTCATTTTGCACTTTTCCTTTAAAATACCAGCAGATTGTATTTATTTTCTGAACAGATCCCACCCAGACCTTTCCTGTCCTTTCCCCAAGATTAATACTCTTGACTCCTGGAGCAATTCTGCCAACTTTTGAATTGATGTATTGAAAGCGTTTTCTTTTTAGTATCTTGTCTGTGTTTCTTGGTGAGACATTTGAACCTGGGCATATAATCAATAGTCAGCCAAAACATAACTTCAGTGGGATATCTTCTCAATTTTATTCAGAAGCTTTTTTGGATTAAAACTTTTTTTCCCCTTCTTTTTTTTCTTCTTTTTTTATTTTTTTTCCCCTGGATTAGTGAATTTACAAGAAAATTCTGATGGAAATAACCATTCCCATGCTGATGAAAGTGAATAAAATATTCATGACCACACACCATAAAAATAAGCTTAGGGGATTGCAGAAGCATGGACTCTGCAGTTCATATTGTGCAAAGTGAATAGGCCATTCACAGTCTAGACTGAATTTTTCGGTGTCCTACTGGCAAGTTATCCCAGAAGATCTTTACAGGGCAGCTCTGGCAGCTTGTGGGGCTGTGCCCTGGAGTTGCAGTGTGCTGTTGCAACAGTGTGGGGCATGCACTCACAGCACTGAGAACGTGGCTAAAAATACTGCCTCAGAATAAACAAGCAGAGATCAGTACACAGTTTGTGTGCCAATAGATGTCAGTGTTGCATATCTTATGTATTTTTACAGTTCTGGCAAATGCTAGCTCTGCTGGGAAAGATCTGTGTATGTGCCCTGTTTTATTTCATGGGTTCTTGTCTGTGCTTTTTTTTTTTGTATCTAAGCCTGTCCATATGACAAAGAGCAAGTAAGCTGGGGTATCTGCTGGCTAGTTTTTCATCAGTTAGATAGTTATTTATAAGTTTTATCTGTCAACAGTAAAAGCAGACTTTTTTCACTGACCTGATTAAATTTGCAGGCCGGACAATTAGCAATACCATCTGCAATCCAGTTGCTAATCAGACTTCAGGGAGAGAACAGAGGTGAAATGGAGGAGCCGCAGAGCTGCGCAGAGCAGCCCACAGCTGCTCCGATGGCTCCGGTGGTGTTGATACTATCTGCTCGTGTGCCGAGTGTTGTGGGCACATGTAACTGAGAGCAGGACTTGGCATGTATTTTTGGCAACCCCTGGGTCTGACTCACGCTCTAAGAGAAATACCAGAGCACTCCTCTGCTAAAGCATTGGGAAAAGGTGCCTCTTCCGCACTGGACACATCAGCAAGAGACTCCACTATGCAGGATGGAGAATTTTTCAGGGGTTTTTGTTCTCTCACCAAGGGTTTGTTTTCCCTTACTTGCCACATCATTCATCCTGGCCAATTCCTTTTCCACTGCAGCCCCCACTCACGCTCCTGTGTCTGTGGTTACGTAGCAGGGGAATCACAGAAAATGTTACTATAATTAATGTGCCACTGCAGGATCCTGTCTCTCATTCTTGACTAGTGACTCAGCCCTTCTTTTATTCCCCCTTATGGCAATCAACACACATCAGTGCCTTTACCCCAAATGGAAATGTTTTGATTAAAGACAGCTAGCATACCCCTAGCTTGGCGATGCCAGATCGAACACAAGCAGTTTTGATACTACCACCACAGCAGAAAATCCAAAGAGATTTTTTGGCCTCCTGAATTTCCTGTGTCTCATGAGACTAGCCGGTGCACATCTGTAACAGTTCACAACCAGGCCTGTCAGCACACGGTTCATTAAAAAGCCAGGGCTGGCAACTTCTTTTGGCCGAAATCCTTCCCTTCAGCAGTAATACAAACACTGCTCTGTGCACTGTGTACCTTCCTGGGAACTTGGA
Organism: Cettia cetti; assembly: GCA_013401135.1. NCBI lineage: Eukaryota > Metazoa > Chordata > Aves > Passeriformes > Sylviidae > Cettia > Cettia cetti. Next base: position 48,768 of record VZUI01027316.1, read on the forward strand.
GGGAATGAAAGCAATCCCTTATCTGACAGCTCACTTCTCAGTGTGGGGTCAGTGTGTGCTGATGTGCAATAGCCTCTGCTCTCCTCAAGAGTGGGGAAGATGAAATCCCCAAAGATGAGACTCTGACCTGAGGAATTTGCCTTGTAAATTATACAAAAATGCCCAATGGGTGAGAGGTTTTCTGCTCTTGAATTTTTTGTTTGTTTTCCTTTTCTTTCCTCCCCCAGTCATATTGTATGTCATGCAACTCACAAGATATATATTTAAAAATAAAAAAGGAAAAAAATAGACAAGAATTTAAGTCAGGGCTATTATTTCCAATTCTCCTTTTCTCTCTACAAGTTAAAAAACCTTTCTGGTAAATTATTAGAATTTAATTATTGGAGCATATGAGTTACTAAACTTGCATTAGAAGCTAGAATTCCTGAAGTTAAAGCTGCCTTGAAACCTTTCTTGTCCCAATAGCAAAAGCTGGAGGTGCAGACTGAATATCATACCTTGCTCTGTTAATACTGCTTTTCTTCAGGAATCTCAGATATATATCCTACATCGAGGATCCAGAGAATTTCTCATGAAAATGTAGCTCAAGACCTGTTTTGGCTAAAAACGTTGATTTATGGCAACTTAAAAATATTTGATTATTTATTGAAACATTAAAAGGCCCTGAGAGTTTTTGGGCCTGTGTTAAGGAAGGAGGAAAGGTGGAACTTTATCAATATGAAGAAATTGCGTTTTGGTTTTTCTAATAGCAAAAGTGTTAAAATAAGATAATCAAATGAAATCAGGATGAAAACACAGATGACACCTTTTCTTCTCCAGACCAGGAGGCAAGGCTTGCTCAGAAAGCCAATAAAGGGCACTGCCAGCAGCCCTGGACCTCAGCGGTCTCCCATGGGAGAAGGACAAGGAAGGGGTGTCCCACTTAGGACAGCACTACAAGGGTGCCTTGGGACAGTGCAGGTGGTGGCTGTGCTGGGCAGGTTCAGAGTGGCACAGACATCCTCATCATGACAAAACTTATTTTTGTGTGGCAAGCACTGAGAGAGGCACACTGAGGTTTATTATTGTGTTTCTTGTGCTTGAAATTGTTCTGACAGGACTGAAGCTGGAGGGTGCCAGTCATTCCATAAACATCTTGGAGAAATTCCTCCCCCTCTCTTGACATGCTTGCCATTTATTCTGAAGCAAGATAGGACAAGAGAATGAAGAGCTAAAAGAAGGAAGGTCACACGAAAGAAGGATGGTTAATGTCCTTGTAGAACATAATTTACGCCTCAAGCCTTATGAAATATTTCCAGAAAACACCCACGTCTGACTATCATTCAATTCAGCCTTGAATGGTTGCCAAGTTTTTTGAAAGGTTAAAATAGCCAAGAGTCCTGAGAAAGATTTGGAGATGCTTCTCTTTGTGTGTATTTACCTATCCAAGTACTTCAAGTGTTTGAGGTTTGGGTTTTTTCCTGTTTTATTTTTTTTTAGCTTGATCTCATTTGGGACAGGATTTTCCTTGCCTCATCAGAACAAGACTGACACATTTTGGAGGCAATTTTCCAAATAATAAATATGGTAACAAATATAGTAAAGTCCCATCTGACTCTGACTTCCCATCAAACTAGGTTTACTTGCGGTGACTGCATCTCAGTATTGGATGCTCCCAGACATTTCCAGTTCTAACAGGACATCTTTATCTCCCTGCACAGTTGATAAAACACAGCAAGACATTTTTTGTGTGCCTTTGTTTCCAGAGAAACATTATTTCAAGTAATGTCTCACTAAATGGGGCCTTGCTAGTCTCAGTGAAGGATAGAGCTACCAGGATGCCTCAGTTTCTTTCTGTGTGGCAGCTTTTGCCACTGAAGCATTGACTAAAACCTGGGGCAATCTGAGAAGAAATAGTGGAGATGAAGGAAATTCCAACCGATTTTGGAGAAAACAAATAGAGTAACTGGTATTAAAAAAAACCCAAAAACATAGAAATGTCTTGCAGTAGGTAGTTTTTAGCAATGCTCCAGTATTTACAAATCACTTGCAATCAAAGAACACAACATTTTATAAGCAACATTTAAAAATCAATGTCTGTTCTTGTGCTTTTGTGGTTTTTTATTAAAAACCTGAGATTCCAACCAAATATGACTAGTGTCAACACAAGTATAGTCTTGTATATATAAACACCTGTGGGTGTGGATGTTTATGTGAATATGCCATCTCTGGTGGCATTATGATTGAGTATACTTAACATGAAAGAGAATAAAATGCAGTTTTATGTGAACTATGCTCCCCATAAAGATGAAAACAAGCTAAGAAGTTGTGGCAAAAGCTGAACTTTAATGAAATACATTTAAATATCACTACACATTTCTTCACTGGTGCTTAGAAGTACTGTGTGATGATGACTAGGGTGGGATAAGCTGTGCTGCCATTGGCTTAACATATTATTTTAGGACACTCAGTGTGAGGATGTTGCCATGGCAGGTGGCACTTCTAGGCTCCTTCTGTATAGAGCATTTTCTAACATTGAGTGGGGTCCTGAGCTGCAGCGGGGCATTGCTGTTCCCCATTTGTTCAAGAGTGATGTGCTATGGCAGAACGGAGGGGGGAAGAATGAAATATAAAGCCTTCACAGGAAAACTATGCTTTCTGAAAGAAAGGAAGCCTCTGGCAAAGCAGAGAGATGAGGAAAGGTTTAATTTTGCTGTAAGTATTTTCAGAAAAGCTGTTTTGAGGTCTGCAGTTTTTCATAATACTGTCTCTAATGAAAGCCGGGGGCAGCTGGACAGACCCTCTGCTGCTTTCATAGCCTGAGCTGTCTGGGGTCTGGGATTTTCAAGTGCAAGGAGTTTAATTGCTTTCTCAGGAGGTATGGCTAAAAGGCCTAGACATAAAACTAACAATGGTTTATCTACTGAAAAACCGAATAAATATGTGTGAGTCACTGGCATCATGCAGACAAGTGCAATATGTGAGTCAAGGGAGAACTTAAGAGTCTGACTAAGCTGAAAAGAGAAATTGCATCATCAAAGCTTAATGAGATAGATTTTCAGGAGAAAAAGCTAGTTTTGACTCTGCAAAATTGAACTAAAATGCTGACAGCAAATGGAATTTTCCCATGATTAATTTGAATTTTTTCTCGGATTATTTTCAAACTTCTTATCATAAAGCAATCTACAATGTATATAAGTATACAGTAGTATATATTTTATAAATATAGAATTATATAACCATTTAAGTATGCTCTCATATATATATTTAAAAATGTATGCTTTCCTCTTTTCTATAAATGGTGCAGATTAAACATTGACCTCTTAGAAAAAGCATATTCATAACCGTGTTTATTTGTTAAAAAAATAAGAAGTGATAGATGCAAAGATTAAATTATGGTGGTGGATGCAGACAAATTTATCAGAATCAAAATACACTATCACAGTGTGCATCTAAATTTATGAGTGTAAAATAATTGCAGTGAGGCCCTAAGATATATGTATATAAAAAAAAAAAAGATTGAAAAAGAGAAAGTAAGCATTAAAACATGACACTGGAAGACTCCCAAAAGAATTGGCATCTTTTCATGGAAAAAGTTGTTCCAGGTCTCAAAGTATGTCTGAAATAAGAATTTGAAGAAAATAGTGTAAGTCTGTATTGGGAATCCTATTTATTCCAACTAAAACTACATTATTGGATACTGAAAAGTAAACCACATTACAGATGTCTCTTAATTTTGCTCTAGAATAATAAAAATCACCCATTAAAATATTGTTTACATATTCATTGTTGTTGATGTACACTTAATTTGTAGTAAACACATATAGTGGGTTTATAACCAAACCTATTAGTGCTGTATAAAGTGATAGTTTTTTGGATGAGTTTGCTTTGAAGAAACACACACACTGCACTGTCAGGAATATGTTCATATGAGTAACAGATGTGAAAATGGGAACTTTCCTTATAATTTTTTGTGTGATTTTGTAAAAGACATTATATGTATATGTCAGAGACATCAAATATTTTGATACCTGAAAATGTTAATGCCTTGTTTAAAATTTTCCACATGCCATCCAAGAGGGAAAAAAATTCCAATTCTCCTAATTCAGTCATGGTTAAAAGCTGGTTTGGGTTCTTCTGCAACCTGTATGTTACCTTTCCATTTTTGCACATTCAGGATAAATATTTCCTGTTTCCTGAATGTTTTTCCTTCACTTCCCTTCACTTCTAATATCTAGATGAAGAAAACTGGTCCTTGTTTACTCCACAGACCCTTCCTCTTCCTCAAAGCAGTTGGCTGCAAGACTGGGCTCCCTAGTGCCTATCTGGAGATGCCAGGAGATCCCAGGTAGGGATCTCCAAGAATTATTTGTGGAACTGATAAACGAATCTAATGATCTCTTTAAGAAAGATAAACATTCAGAATTAAACTCCCTTCAACTTATGTAAATGTAAATGCATACTCTAACTAAAAACTGATACTCTTCATTTTAATTTATGGTAAGAAATAGGCATTGCCCTGATGTAGTTCTGTCTGTTCAGGCAGACATTTGGACACAGAATAGTCATGTCCTAGAGCACTTTAAAGGCAATCTGATTGATTGCTTCAGATCCAAATGTCTGCAGTTAAGTGGTAAGTGCCCCACAGCAGTGCCTCTTCCCCCTTGTTACCCTCTTGGTAGAATAACATGAGCATTCTCCATGAATGCTGCTCACAGTGGATCAAATACTGAGGATATCCTTTTCTTGTTGGGGTGAACTTGAACAATTATTTCTACAAAAATATCCATATTCATTTGGTTGTTCTGTCAATCTTCAAGGGCCATAACAAAAGGGATTGACTGCAGGTGGTGATTGACTGCAAGGTGGTTTTGCTTTGGACAACAAAGGAGAGAGGGCAGTAAAAACACATTGTTCATAAGGATTAGAAAGAAATGAGACTGTTACTCCTATGGAAAGAGCAGAGCAATGAAAAGTATATTGGTCAATTTAAACAAGTCTACAAAATGTATTTGTTGAGCTAACATGACTTTAAAACATCTTTCTGTGAAAGCATTCAGTAAAGACTGGCATCTTCAGGAGAATTACAGGAAGGCTTAGCAAGTTTGCTTTGGAGCTTGTGATACTGATGTCACTGACCAGGCTGGGGATAACTCCAGTGGATGTGTGAGCTTCCCTAAAGGCAAAACAAATTATTATTTCCAAATGGAAAGATATGCTTCAGAAAATGGAAAGATATGCTTCAGAAAATGGAAAGATATGCTTCAGAAAATAGTTTCTGAACTTTACTGCTGATGAACCAGGTAGGCAATAAAAAGATAAAATGAGATAATTGCTAGGGTCTCAGGTAGATAGGAGCTGCCTGTACACTGGATAACAAAGCACAGCACAGAGGCAGATGAAAGCAATCCAGTGTAAATTATTAATTTACTGAATGCAGTGACCAGTGTTCTGCTGAGAAATTTTTGTTAATTTTAGAAAGTAGTCCTTTAGCTTTGCTGTTGCTTTTTGTCACTCTCCTCTCATCTATGTCTGCGTTTTGCACCAGATCACATGGTGCAGCATCTGTTGCGTGTGCCAGGCCAGGTGCTTGAGGAGGAAAAGCAGTCCAGGCAACTAGAAGAGAACAGTCAGGGAGAGCAATAACCCTGGAAAATGTCAGGGTGGTGGCAATCTGACAAAAGTTACATATAGGGGAGCTGGAAGATGATAAATGATAACAAGGCAACTGGATTCTTCTACATCTACATCTAAAAACTACCAGTCATTTACAAGTACCTAAGGATCAGGACTAAACAAAATAAGCCCTTCAAGTGCATTTTGTAAGAAGAAACTACAGGGATACTGTTTGTGACCTTTTTGCCCAGCTGTTGCTCTTCTTTACTACATTGATGATCTTAGAAACACTTCAATGTCTCAGACATGGAGAAGATGTGTTTTACAGAAGTCTGGTTTGTCTACATACAGCAGCAGGAATACACAGCCTTTTGTCCAATTTGCAGTTTGGATATAGTTCTAGTGATTGCCAGACCACATTCCTCTTATATTATCCAAGTCCATTAAGAAACAGAAGAGTTTGGAAATACCTTGGAAAAGCTGCCACTGTATTTCCTGCTTCAGCAAGACACAACCACTTCTCCAGATAAACTGTATGAATTTTTCTGCTCTCCATGGAATCACAGGTTGGTTTGGGTTAGAAGGGAGATGGAAGATCATCTAGTCCCAGCTTCCCCACCATGGGCAGGAACACCTTACACAGACCACTTTGTTTACAGCCCCATCCACCTTGGCCTTGAACACTTCCAGGGGTGGGGCGTCCATTCTTCTCTGGGCAGCCCGTGTCAGTGCTTACCACCCCCAAAGTAAAGAATTTCTTCCCAATAACTGCTCTTGATCTACTCTCTCAATTTAAAGCCATCACCCCTTGGCCCACCACTGTGCGTCCTTGTAAAAAGTCCCTCTCCAGCTTTCTTGTTGATCTCCCTTAGGTAAGCTGTTTCTCCTTGGAAAAGTCGAGTTCCCTGGGCAGAGTGCCCATGGTTGCAGGCAGCAGGTGAGCCCTAAATGGGGGCCAAACTGGAGCATTGCTATAACAAGACCACACTTACTCCACCAAAAAGAACCCTTTCTTCCCAGAAGAAACTCCTTTTGCCCCATTCCCCAGCAGTGGTGAGGTGATATAGAACAACTTTCGGGTCCCGGCCAGGCCCTTTCCTTGCTACTGCAAAAATTAACTTGTCCTGGCCAGAACCAGGACGTGTTCATAATTACATTTTTTTTCTGAAATGTTTGTTTTCTGCTGCTTTGTATTCCAGGTGTCAGAGTTAAAAGTCTACCCTAACCCTGCATAAGTGCTGGTGTTCTCCAAACGTGCCCACAATATGGTGAGTTGTGGCTGGGGTCACTGGGGACCTCACCCCTAGAATGAACACCAAATGAATGAACTCATTCATGACTAGAAGAGGAGCACTTAGCTCAGCCACTTCCTTAGTGCCAGCACTGATCTAAGTCTCCTATGGAATTATTAAGATATGACTTTCCAGAAAAGAGAGTGAAGACTTCAGAGAAGGCATTCAGAAGGCATTTTGAAGGAAAAATTTAATGTTTACATGGTGGAGCCAACAAATCCTCTATAAGGGTCGATTCTTTGGATCTCTATATCATACAGGGCTCGGTGCTGCAGTAAGTGCTTTTGACATACATTTCTCTCATAATTTAGGTTTGCTTTTAATCGGAGCATAGCCAGTTTGCAAGCTCTATGGGCATACCCAGCCAGAAAGGTGACTTGGGTGGTCTGAAATAAACTATCAGAGGACAGAATTTACTAGTAGTGCCTACAAGCTGAATATATGTATCTCTTTATATCTCATGGAGTCAGTAAATGACTCATTGGGCTCATTCAGCCCAGTCTGTGTGTTAGTAGGCAGGCACAGCAGTGTCGAGGGCCCGGGTGTCTGTGCTGGTCCTGCACCAGGGAGAAGGCTCCCTTGTGTGACACCGAGGCTGTTCTCTGCTCCTGGTGACCCCAAAGCAGAACAAGAGAACTATCAAAACAGTTTACTCCTCCTCAGCACCCTGACCATCGATGCAGCATCCTCAGACCCCTGAGGATCAGGCTGGCTGTTACACACAGAGGTTGAGGCATGATAAGATTCTCAGAGTGGGGAGCCATTTCCAACCTCCATTACTGGAAAGCTCCAAAAAAAATGGGGACTGGTAATGGGAAAGGGAATTGGGCAAAAATTACCACTGCTAAGAAAAGGATTAGATACCATGCATGCTGAAGTTACTTCCCTTTTCTATTTTCAAAACAGAATCAAAATCCAGTGCTTGTAATTTTAACTCCAGTGCAGAAACAAAATAGGGAAAAGAGAAGTAATTGGAGCCCACATTAGCTAACTGGGAACGTAGTAAGGGCAGCAGTTCCATAGTACGTGCCTATCACAAGAAAATGAAGCTATCACACAAGAGGAGCGCCTGAATGAGGGAAAATTCCTCATGAAACAGTCTCTGAGAAAAACTGTGAGGGAGAGCAACAGTATTTATTTTGGCAAATCTGAGATCAGATTTTGTTTTTTGTGATTTATTCCCCTTGTAGATCCTGGAAAACAATTGAAATGAGCAAAGGAGATGGTATTTAATGTAACTTTGTCTGCTACAATCTGGAAATTATAAAGCACTGCAGGTTGCTCCAGGCTATAAATCCTAACCCAAAGCCACGTGCAAAGCCTTGGAAAATTAAAATGCTGCAATTGGGTTTAAGCAGCCAAAAAAACCCAGATTCTGAGTCACTCTGACTACACAGTACATATTCTTCAACAGTTAAGGGATGTATTGCAGGACCCTGAGGAATATAACAGAGGAATAACAAATTATTAAAGCACATGTATAAACAAGCTTTGCCAACACTTCAAAAAAATCTTTGAAATTATTCATAGAATAACTTAGAATGGGAAAGACTCTTTAAATTATCAAGTCCAAAGGTTAACTTTACACTGTCAGGTCCACTACTAAATCATGATCCTAAGTACTATGCCTATTAAAGGGAAAGGAACTTATATTGAAAACAACTTTTCCTTTTATCTTTATTTTAAAGAAAAGCTGCTTACATGGCTGACAGGAGTCCACTCCAATAGATGTCATCCTAGCTGCCACAAAACTTTTAAACTTATATTTATGGATACAAAGAATGACTAAACTCTGTTATGTAAGCATTTGAAAAATACTAAACAGAACAATGGTATATTTTATGCAGTTTATCTTGATATGGAAAGGTTGTAACTATTATAATTATTGTCTGAAATAGAGTATTGAATATCCAAGAAATATGTGAAGCACAGTAATGTGAGAAATATGGCATAAAGTAGGGAGAAAAAAACCAAACCCATGCATCAACATCCTTATCTTTAATGCAATTTTTCTTTTTTTTTTTTTGAATCTGTTTTCAGTAAGCATTAATAACCACCTTTAACTAAAGAAAACTTTATGACTTTGTCTGACTGATGAAGAAACTCAAAGAGCAACCACAAGCATCAGCTTGTTGTTTATCCATGATACTTAACTGCTGTCATACTCTGTTATCACCTAGGTCTATGGCAGCTGCTGTGGGCCAAGGTTTGGGGCGACAGGGAGAGCAGGGTACCCACCTGGGCTGTGGGTGAGGCTACACCAGGTCTGACACCCTGCAGAGCATGTGAGACACCAAACTACTCGACACATTCAGTCCCTAGGACTCCTCTGTGCACCTTCTGTGACCCAGCACCAGGCACGCACTGCTCATCCCCATGGATGTGTGGGCCAAGGGCTACACTGGATACAGAACCATGCTGCAACACAGCTCCTGCTCGGTCGGCACAGACACAGCCAACAGTAATTCTGGGTAGAGCTTTCCATGTCTTCCCATAAAAAAAAACAAAACAAAATTTAAAAAAACCCCATTTCATTTCCATTTCAGCAAGTAGTACTAATTAGAGACCTGTGCATTTACAAGGGCATAGTAGTGTCCTTCCTTTGCCAGTAGCTGGCTGTGGGTGCCCTGCTCGACCACCCTGCCGTTCTGGATCACCACGATGATGTCGGCTGTCTGCACGGTGGACAGGCGATGAGCAATGACGATGCAGGTCCGACCTTGCCGGGCGTTATCCAGAGCTTTCTGCACAATCTGTACACAGATAACACGACAATACTGTTAGCACCTCTGAAAAGGCTTCCCTTGTCCTAGGAACTACATTTGATCTCTCACTCTCTTATTACCTAGAATACGTGTCCCACAGATATATAAGTCAGTGCACACAGGAGACCACAGGATTTCTCACTGAGGTCAGTGAGCTTGATCAAACAAATTTGAGACCTGGAGAAGTGGGTTTTTGGGCATTCAGCTTGGGTCAGAACGCAAATTCAGTATTTGCCATCAAATACATCTGATAGGAAGATAACTGTTGAGTATCTGACCAATGTGGAGTTTTATACTTTCAGGTATAAAGTTTCAGGTTTTTTCTACTTTTTATTCAGTAAATATAAACAGTTTTCTAGTATAGTTCAATTCAAACCTTTCGGATGGAAAAGCTACTGTGATACACCTGACTTGTTTCACAATTGAGCATTTGTAGCATGTTTGCTTCAATTTTATTCTACAGAAAGCAGCTAGCCATAAGTATGTCACAAAATAATGGTTACTCACCTTTTCACTTTCCGTGTCAAGAGCAGAGGTAGCTTCATCCAGAAGCAGAACAGCAGGATTACGAACCAGAGCACGGGCAATTGCAATTCTTTGTTTTTGACCTCCAGAAAGCTGTGTTCCTTTCTCACCCACCCGGGTATTATATTTCTGGATGTTAAAAAAATAAAAAAAGATCACCAGTGAACACTCTCAGAGAAGGAAGATTAAAAAAAGTAAAATTTATTCAGGACTATAAAAGTTAAGCATATTCATCTTGAAAGAAAGACTAGTGCAAGTGGTTTTAAGAAAGCTAAGGTTTTATCAACATCTCTAGTACAAGCAGTTATATGTACAGCCACACAGATTCATAACCAGTCTGAAAATTTACTCTATCAAAGGCTGGAATAGGTCTTGAATGGTACCAGCAGTGGGGCATCCACAGAGCATATGATCATAAAATTGACTAACTATTTAATGCTTACTGACATATATATGAAGAATTTGATGCTGCACTGCTCATGAATTAAGAATCTCAAACATTACTAGTAGGAATGAAAATGAAATGATTTTCAGCATTATTACCTCAGTTTCAGGATCCCAGAACTACAGTGAAAACAAGCTTTCAAAGCATTTTTCCTTGTTAGAATCAAATTCCTATCAGGCATGAAGGTCAAATGTCATGCCATTCACTTTTGATTGACTACCCCTTTGTATTCATTAAGAAACACTCCCTGTGCATATCCATTCAATTAGAAATAGACTACTTTGTTTTATTAATTTTTTTAATAAAAATAAAATATCTTGATCAGAGTAACTTAAAGAGTTTTTGCTGTCAAGGGAAAAATATATTTAAAAAGTTTTATGATGACTTACTTATACACAGAACATCCTCTCATTTCCCTCTCCCCACCTCCCTCTCACCCCTCACCCCTCCAAACATTCTGGGTTGTCTACCACTGTAGTAATGGAAATATTGGCCCTTTTTTTTTAACAAGCTAAAAAGGATTTTAGGCTTGAAACACATAGCCATTTTAAAACATAAAGGCTATTATATTAGGGGAAACAAGAGTGTTTATTTTTAATTTGATCTATGCAAGTGAACACTACCTTGATATCTCTATATCATTCCAGATATATGATCTCACTGTGAAGAGAACATCACTGTCTCTTACCTCTGGCAGTTTTTCAATGAAGGCATGAATATTTGCTGCTTTAGCTGCTGCTTCAATTTCCTCCTGACTAACCACCCTACTGTTGTCTCCATACTGGATATTTTCAGCAATGCTGCAGTCAAACAAGATGGGCTCCTGTGATACTAGGCCCAGTCTGGACCTCAGCCATTGTAAATGCAGAGATTTGGTATCGAGTCCATCTGCTAGCTAGAAAAAGCAACAGAAACATGATACCAAGCTGGCTACTGAGCTCATCCACACGTAGCTGCTGCAAATGGGAAACATGAAGTCTAAGAGAAAGCCCATTATGTGTTATTTTACCAGTGTAATCAAGTAAATTTTTTGCATGCTAAATGGAAAAGAACCAGCAGAATAGATGAAACATTTTCCTGCATTACGTTTCAGTTTTGTGTTGTTTTGCTTCCATTTGCTAGCAAGCAGAAACAACATGCAGGTAACAGGTTGTTCTTGCAGTCCTTCCAGCCCTATTGACCACAAGGAACACCAGGAGGCTCATGGGAAAGTCTGTCCCTTAAGAAGCTGAACACAACAATAAATATTCTCAGCTGTAGGCATTTTGATCTTACAACCTCCAAAGGAGGTTTCTTTCGACTTTTTATACCCATTAACAGGGATTGCATCAAAAAGCCCACCTCCTGATGGTGACACAATAACATCTATGTGAGGTTACATTTGTGTCATATGAAGCATGTATCTGTGTCCCCAATGTGTTAATTCACATCAGCAAGAAAACTTCCACACTGACAAGCATGATACATTAGTGTTATGCCCTGTCTGACCAGGGCATGGGGAGTCTTGGGGTGGAAATGCAGTTGGACATGGTCATTCCTTTCCCAGGCAAGATCTGTGACCTGAGGAAGCACACTGTAGCTCCATGGATGCCACTGCTGGTACACATGGGCAAATGCACAGGGCAGGCAATGACAGGGGTTTGGGGATTGTCTACAGATCCCCTAGAGGCACAGCCTCAGTAACTCACACCTCTAAAAAAGGCATCTCAACAGAGGGATTGCCAGGCTTGTCAAAAGCCTCTGAAACCTTGGCAGATAAAGAATTCTGTAGATTTAATTACTCTTAATAGCCACACAAGTCTATTCTTACCACTTGTCCTTCCACAGGGTCATAAAATCTCTCCAAGAGCTGAATAGATGTGCTTTTACCACAGCCGCTGCTCCCTACTAATGCCAGAGTCTGTCCTTTGTTAACCTTCACATTGAGTCCTTGCAAAACCTGAACCTCCGGCCTTGTTGGATATACAAAATGGATGTTTCTGAATTCAATGTTGCCTTCAAAATGGCTCTGAAAAGCAGTAGAGAGTTCACATGCTCATATTAACATTTATTAGCCTCAACTATAACAATGCTTGTTAAGACTTGGTTATTAAAGTGAGAGATCCAAGAAAGTTTGGAAAGGTGTTTTCAAAAGTGTTTTTTGACATTCTTTTAAATGACATGTTGTACTGAGCATAGTATCACTAGTTATAGGATGATCTATAAGTCACTACATCCTTTTGGAGAAGTTTTCTGCATCTCTTGTGTCTATTTTTATTAATTTTTTTAATATTAATCTTTTAAAAGAGTATCACAGAAGCACAGAATAAGCTGAGGTGGAAGGACTCTACAGGTTCAGAGTCCAGCTCCTGGCCCTGCACAGCACAGTTCTGAAAGTCATACCCTGTGCCTGAGAGCACTGTCCAAACACTTCCTGAACTCTGCCAGGCTTGGTGCAGTGACAACTTCCCTGGGGAGCCTGTTCCAGTGCCCAATCACCCTCTTAAGAAAAACAGGCAATATCCAGATTTTTTATTTCAAATATATTTAATTGAGACACTTCTACTTGTGATATAAACTATCATTTGCTTTCCCAATCTTACCCTGAAGGTAGCACAGCTTGAACAAATGTAACAAAAGGTCAAAATCAGAGATTAAGATACCAGAGCTAAATTCTTCAGCAGGTTATTCATAGGCACAAAGGACAAACTGTGTTTTAAAATGCAGTGATGATTGTTAATTAGCCATTCTAGCCAGGCTGATACTTAAGCACAAGTGTATGAAAGGGGGCACATGCCATGCCTGTCCTGTTTTCTGGGTTATGAGCCAACCCCCTGTACGTACCAGCAGCACCGCTAATATGATGCTCTCACAGCAGGTAATAAGGTAATCTGAGGGACTCATAGCTTTGCTTTGCTAAGTCACAGGTATCACTGGCATTTAAGTCCAGTCTATGCTAAAAATGTTTTCAATTAAGTTTTATTTTATTGGAGACCTTCTGCCAAGCCTTTCAATGTCTGTGCCAGAGAACCCTGGTCCAAGAAAATATGCAAGCATGCTCAGAATTTTAAAGGCTGAAAATCCTGTAATTAAGCTTGAAGTTATAGAAAACTGGACTGTGGCTTCCTGAGTAGGAGCTACTATCAAAACCTACATGGGAAGTTAATTTTAAATTTAAATGAACCTGGATGTGTCATTGTAATCCTTCCAGAACATGTAAATTGAAAGCATTACATGCAGAAATTTGACAAGTGCTGAGGTCAGCCTTCTTAATGACAATTTTGGTTTTGAAGCAGGCCTCTTTGGGGAATTTTTGGGTCTTCTTTTGTTTTTACTTTTTATTGTTTTTTGCTTGTTGTGTCTTTCCTGTTCCAACTTTAGAGCAAACTAAATTATTCATTAATCTTGTTTTGACTTCATAAGAACACATTTTTAATTGTAAAAGTTTCCACAGATGGAATAGAATGGCTTTTAGCAAAGTGTCTGTCTGTAAAGGAACTAATTTCTCTTATTTACAAAATAATTAGACAAATGCATTAGCATTTTATTTCTCCTATAAACCCTTAGAAAGACAACAAAACTTTTTATTGGAACTGACATTATCAATGTTTTCCTGAAGCCATATACACCGTGAGTCAGTAGAATCAAAAATATTTTTTTTAATCATTTAGAGAAAAGACACCTTAAAAGCCATACACTTTTGTCTGAAACCCAGAAATAATACAGTCCCTAAATATGTCAGTACCACTATTTATATAGTGTCTGTCGTTTGATAGAACCATGGAATGGTTGGGATTAGATGGGCCTTAAAGGTCACCTAGTTCCAACCCCCCTGCCATGGGCAGGGACACCTTTCACTAGACCAGGTTGCTCAGAGATCCATCCAGCCTGGCTTTGAACACCTCCAGGGATTGGGATATCTACAACTTCTCTGGGCAGCCTGTTCCATTCTCACAGTAAAAAACTTTTTTTTCCTAGTATCTCATCTAAGTCTACTCTCTTTCTGTTTGAAGCCATTCCCCCTTTTCCCATCACTACATGCTCTTGTGACAAGTCCCTCTTCACCTTTCTTGTAGGCTTCCTTTAGCTAGCAATTAGGTCATCCTAATTCAGTTTCCATTTGTGACACCCTAAGAAATAGGCACCTATGGATACAATTGCTGATAATAGATAATTACTAGTTTAATTCATTACAGCATTTTTTCCTGTGAAAAAAGAACACTCCTTCCAAAAAAAATACACTCAAATCCCAAAAGCCCAAAGAAACAGAACTTCAATATCCCCCCAAGGCCCCATGCAAAATACTACCAACCCTTACCAATTTTTCACCTTGTTCACTGTAACTGTCAATTTGAGGTTTTCTTTCCAAAAGCTGAAAGATTCTTTGGGCTGATGTTCGAGCTTTGCCATAGTCTGGTGCCATGGAAGCAGACTGACCGACATTCATTGCTGCAAACATGACAGAAGAGAAGACTCTAAAAAGCAAAGGCAAAGCACAATTCATTCCAGGTAGAACAATGTATTCTTTTCCTACTTCAAACATACCTTCAGAATAATTTTTTTTAGCATCTTTAGGTGATGATATTTGTGGAGCTCCTCACACGCCAAGATGCCATCCAGTATTAGGAACGTCATCTTATTCCCATAGTTACTTTATAGCTGAACAGTGGTATCGTATTACTTCTCTTTTTAACGCCCTCTGCCTGGGAAGGATGTCAAAGGGCAAAGGCTTCTCCAGAGTAGGTGTGCTGAGCTTGCTGCTCACTCTCGCTTTTCACTGCCCAAATACGCACCTTTCCCCAAAATAGCCCTTATGCCCAAAGAACACACCCATCCAGACTGAATGCCTGGATTCCCATGCCCCATTACCTCTGTAATTTGATAAAATAATTTGCATGCCTTGAAATCACTACACTGTGTACTGGTTTTGATATTTTTTACGTTTTATGAAGTATACTCACATAAACACATTTTCAAAGTTGGTCAGACAATTAGCAATGAGCCATGCTCCAAATCTGAAGACTGCTGCATTAATAAAGTACTCTGAAGACTGAGATATTCCATAGGTAAATCCATAGAAAGGGGCTTTCTTCAGAGATTTTCTGATAAAAGAAGAGACTTTCTATAAATGACTTGTAAAAGAGAAAAAACAGACACTGGCTTGGGGATAGCCAGACATCTGGAATAAAATTTTCAAGCAATCCAGATCACCCCCCAAAACACAACAAGTTATCCCACAACACACACACTCACAAACAATCCTTGCCAGACCCTAAGAGCTCCTGGCTTCATGACACAGAACCGCCCTTAGGACAGAAAGCAATGAAATCCTTGATCCTCAGTTATGTTAAATTGAATCCTCTTCCTTTGTTTTTATAGCAGGGAAGATCACTAGAGAAGTTAGTTAAAATGAAGTAAGTTAATAACTACCCCATATGACCCATTTTATTAAGGAAACAAGCAGGCTCCAGCCTGGCCTAAGAGCTGCCTGCAGGCTTCCACCAGCACATCCCATCTGAACGGAGCAGGGACACATTATGGGTATCCCCAAAAGAATTCACACTATGCCTCTATTTCTCAATCTATCCCTCTGGAAAGGTTTCATTTTGTATAGCTAATTGAACACACACTGAATAAGAATTTGGTGAACTCTCTGTCCTCATTGTTTAGGATGCTCTCTGAGGAAGAGGAAATCTCCTTTCTAGTATGAGCTGTAAATCAGACCTGTGACAGTCCAAGCAAGCATCCTGCCCAAATCCTGGCTCCTAGCAGTGTAACCAGACATTGAATTTTAACACTATTTTGGCTGAGGACAGATTGTGCAATATATAATTTTCCATTTATTCTTTTACACTAAATTTAGATTTTGGACTATTTTATTTAAATAAAATGGAGCTAGAAAAATCTGACAACCTTGGTGATTCAAATGCATTTCAGTGGAGAAATGTAGTGGCTCAAACAAGGGAAATGTGTGAAGTTCTTTTCAAGGTTTCAAAGTCATATGAGTGGAATAAAACTGGTTTATGTTATAAAGGGTGTGGTGGAATTGTCAGTTCTTCAGTTAAGTAGTATCAGTGCAATACAATGACATGGAGTGAACATATATCCTATATTGTAGGCAAACACAATACTCTGTAACACATATGCCGAGAATGCAGTTTATAAAGTGTTTGCATAATAAAAGACAAATCCTGCAAATGTTTTTTTCACTCTGCATTTAAGAATGCATATTAAAATATAGAGACTATACAAATTTCAAAGCTACATGAACAGCTATTGTTATTTTTCCCAGTCTTTTAGGTATTGGTTAGGTTCCAAGAAAGGTATTTACAGTAAATCTGAAAGACTAAAGTGTACTGTAAAGAAAAAAACCCACCTATATGTATGATTCAAACTAGCAACATATCTTTCATAAAATGCTTCTTCCTTGGTCAGTGAAGCTACAGTTCTTATATTTTCAACTGATTCTGTTGAAATCTAAACAAAGAGATTAAACAAACAAGAGGTAATCTCTTACAACTGCAATCTGCAAGGTATCTTCTGAACACTTGATTTCTGCTCTAGTATTTATTATTTGTATCAGAGTTGCTTGCTTAAGAGTAGGGATCAAGGTGACGGAAAGTCCTGAGCAATGAAATTATTTATCAGCAGTGTCTCCCCTAACCCGTGTGTTGTGGCCCTCATAAATTAAACCTAATTTAATAAAATGGGGACAAAAACTAGTAATCTGGACACAGCTTGCTCTTTTGCATGGACTACTTCTGTCTCCTGGAAGAGCACAGTCAGGTGAATGAAGGTACTACCCTGAAACGCTTGAGCACATTAATGGCTTGGCTTTATGACAGAATAAAAGGGTATCAATGTTGCAACACTTCTGGCTGCAGCAGAGCACTGCAGAACCACGTCGCTTACCCTAGCACAAGGTGCACCAGTGCTGGGTTGCTTCTGCTGCAGCTGCCACTGCCAAGAAATCCTCTATGGAGGCTTTCAAATGTATTTTTATATTCTATTTGCAGTTGGTTTGTGTTATCTGTGTTTTGCTTTTCTTGAAGATATATAAACATTCCCCTCAACACCCTTCATATATCTTGGACAATTGAGTCAGCTATAATGTAACTACAATGTTGTCCCTAAAAATGATCTCACACCAGAACTCTGTAGTTAAAATTGAAGAACTTACTCTTCCAGCCTCTTCCAAAGCTTTTTGATCTTCTGCAGCATGACCAGACATAGAGCTGGCATTCACAGCATTTGCACCAACAATAAAAGGAATGCAGGCCAGTATAAGCAAAGTTAGCTGCCAGCCATATACAAACGCAATAATGATGGCAGTCACAAGGGTAAAGACAGTCATAGTCATCAGTGCAAGTCGGCTTCCAGTTGCCTAAGAAAACCCCAGAAACCCCCCAAATATGTCATTAGATTTTTCTTTTTGTTGCTTAAATTACCACTTCAAATTGCTGTAGTCAAGGCCAAAGGTTTGGCTGGAAAATGAAACCACATGCAATCACCCGTGTGGACATAATGCATCAAGTTCAGTAACCATTCCTGGAGAGTCTTCACACCTGCCAGCATTGAGCCCTTCAAGAGGTATTACTGTAGTCTAGAGGGTTGGATGTGGCAGTTGTTTAATGAAATGTGTCTGGGACTTCACACACTACCCAAGGCAGAGAAAATTGTGACCCCTGTGACAGTAAGGGCGAGTTGGCAGTTATATGTCCAACATTAGGCAAGAGGGGCTTGATTCTAGCAACAGCCATCCACTGAGATCCTCCACACTAACAGTGGTGAAAAATATTCATCCTCAGCTTCTTACATTGCTGCACCTGGGGTTGTGTTCTTAGAAAAAAAGTAATCTGAATCTGGCCACCCTGTAGAAATGCTTTATCTCAGTGGGATAATGAGTAGGAAAGAGTAACTCTGACTGAAGAATTCTCACCTCCTCCCAGCCTGTATAACCTTTTCATCAAAAACTTTGAAAAATGAGAGTTGATTAACATCCAGCATCTGGGTGGGCTCTGATCTGCAGAAAGATCTTCTGCAAATAGCCCTGTGGAAATAGTTCATCTTCCAGAGCTTGGCATGATGGTGAAAACAAAAACTCTTGGGTGGGAAGCAAATATTCTTCTTTCTTTTTCCAAAGGCTTTCCTGCCCTGAAAAGACTTTTCTTGTTCAATGAATTTAAAATAGTAATAATTTAACCAATGTCAAGGTGAATTGTTGCCATGTGTTCCAGGGGTTGCAATAAAAATGGATTTGGAAACTTCAACCAATGCAGCATGAGGCATGGTACTGACTTACTGACTTCTGTCAAAGAAAATAGCTCTGGAGACCCATTCATACCCTTAGGTTTTTTTTTTTTTTTTGTAGATAGGGAGCTGTGTGCACACTTCCTTTTTACTGGCCTGATAGACTTCATGGCTGCTGAAGCAAACAAACTTTGAAAGATGATAATGACTAAATTTTCTCAAAGAATATTTTATCCCTCCAAGCCCACCATGAAGGAGGTCTGGACAGAAACAAGTACCTATGGAGACTGAGAGAAACAAGTACCTGTGGAGACTGAAAAATGCAGGGATTAAAGGATTCGTGATGTACAAATATGAAGGGGAAAAAAAAATACACTAGTAAACTTTTCCCCACAAGTCCTGCAGTGATTATTTTTCCCTGCAAAGAGACAGGAAGAAATAGAAACATTTGGCAGATTGTCAGGTTCTGCTGGTGAGGTGAGCAGTTGAAGGAACTGTGCAGAATTTGCCATATTCTCTTGCCAGTGTCCAGCTCTCCTATACCAACTTCTTGAGTAGTTCCCTTCCTTGGCCGTTGCCCTCCGTGGTGCTTTTTAATTATGCTGGTCTATTTCTCACTGTTTGTGAAGCACATTTTGTGGAAACAGGAAGAAGAATTCTTTTCACTGAGGTAGTAAGGGTTTGTATCCTCTGCAAATGCAACCTCTTTGAGGCATTCAGGTGACACCCATAACAGGGTGTAAAAACCTTGGGTCCAGTGACAGTGGTCCAAATATATATGCAGATTTCACATTGCATCGGTGAAATGGTCTACAATTATTATATATTTAGCTTAAAGAATTTCAGGGAGGTAAATAACATCTGCTGAACTTTTGATAGTTGTAAATTATCAGCTGGGAAACCATTTCCAATGTGTCTGCAGCATGATATGTAAATGCATCTGCCAGTCTGTGGGGTAGATATCCTATTTCATTTTCTGAAATAATCTTGGAGTTCCTTGCCAATTGTAATTAATATTTGTATGGAAAAAGATATTTAAAAATACACACAAAAGAATCAACATACGCCTTTAACTTGCGAAGCATCTGTAGCAAGACGAGTTAGCAGAACACCAACAGCATTTTTGTGGTCATCATACCATCCAATCTCCTGCAAGAAAACATATTGATTTATGTTTCAAAAAGTTACATGGAAGTACAAAACAGGATGGCCAACTGAATATTCTCTCAGTGTAGTAGGCATTTCCAAGTAAACTAAAACAAAAAGCTTAAAACCCATTATTCTTTTGTGGACATCTAATTACTCATAATCAAAGTTTCTTGGCTGTGATGTTTTCCTGAACATGCCTATATAAAAACTTTTGTTATAACCCCCATGTACTTAGACATTCCTTGGTCCTGAAGAGGTTAACTATTCTCTTAGAAATTACCTATCCCATCAACTATAGAATCATAGAATCCTGAGCTGGAAGGGACCCACAAGGATTTGTACCTACAGAAAGGAATGGAAACTTTTTTATTTGCAAAGGCTATGGTAGAGTTCTTTTTTCTTCCAATCACCAATTTACTGTCTTCTGGTCCCTTTCAGGTATTTCTACAAACACACAAGTTTGTGTCCACAGCCGTTGCTCTCTTGATGTACTAGCTGCCTAATTCATACCTGCTGAAGTAATGCTCTGAAGGACAAAGAGCGCAGTCTCATTGTTAGGGTTTCCCCAGACTTCCCAAACATGAATCCCTGGGGGAGGAAGAAGAGTCACATTTTCTCATCTGAGGCTGTAACTCTTTATAAATCTGCACAGCAAAAGCAGTCACACCAAGAAGCACCACAAAAGCCATCACACCTCCAATCCCCTGTGAATATATATGTCCTGGGAAGTGCATCATTCACATTACTGAACCTGAAACTTGATTTTCTCACAGAAAGGAAACAACATAGCAAAGAAGGCATCCTTATATTACATACTTGTATCACAACCACTCAAGCAAAGGGAGATTAAACTTTTCTGGTCAACCTTGCACTCACAGACAGCAGGACTACAAGATAAATCAACCTGTATAGTGATTGGCCTCCCTACCCTAACTGCGACCAGAGACATTCACGCACAGCAGTCATACCAATGGATTTTTATGGTATGGACAACAGTGGGCACTAAGTGTTTCCTGCAAGCTTTAAAGCAGTCATAAGAGGACAGAAAATGATGGAATTTACTCAAATGAAAACCACTGTCTGCAATGGAAAGAGTGAGTCTGCTTTATACTTTGGCAAGAACTTACAGACTAGTCAGTGAGGAATATAAGTATTAACTTCGACTTTTAAGGACAGACCCTCAACTTTTATTTCAATCATGCTGAATTAATATTGCCTTCAATGGATTATTCCAACCAAAGCAAATATAGACATATGCCTTTAGCTAAACGTTAACATTAAACCTATGTATCTCAGGAAGACCTTGGCACTTGTGCGTATTTTTGTAAGCTCTGATTGGTGTTTTACTTCTCAGATTGTGTTGATTTGAGTTATACCTGTAGCCTGATGGAGAGTTCACAGCTTTTAAGATTTCAGTGTAGTGACACTTACTTGGATTATGTATGCTGCTAAGATAATCACTCCAAGTAAAAGAAATATCAAAGAAAGCACCACAGTGTTTTTACTCCTTTTTACTGGATCTCTTTCCTGAAAAGCCTATGAAAAGAAAAAACCCAGAAAAATGAATACATAGACCAGCATCCATTACATAAGCCAGCCTTTGCCTCAAGAAACCTGTCTACTTCAATTTATTTTAGCAAATCAGTCTGCAGTCAACTTTCTGTTGAGGACCCAGTAGATAGTCCAGCTTTCTGTTTAACCTATATGGCACTAATTTGTTCTCCCAGATCCATCAAAGTTCCTCCTTTACTCTGCTAGTTAGATACAGTTCCACCATCCCCTGCTTCTGGAGAGTCCAACATTTTTCAATGAATGTATTTATACAAATTAATGCCACTCAGAGATTTACATGGAAAGAATAGAGTGGTTGAGCATGAGGACAGTTCAGGACTGGAACTTCCAGTTGCAAAAGAAAAAAAAAAACCCAAGCAAAACAAAAAACCCACTAACCCCTCCCACAAAAACCCCATAGAAACAAAACCCACAAACAAACATGAAAAAAAAACAAACCACAAAACAAAACAAAAAAACAAAAACAAAACCAAACCAAAACAAACAAAAAACAAACAAAAAAAAACCCTTCCAAAAAATCCAAAAAAAGGAAAAAAAAAAAAGGAAGACCCCAAAAACTCACCCCAATGATTTTTCCAAATATAACAGCAAATGCAGGGTGAACTGCACCTATGACAGCAGCAGCGATCACTCCCAGCAGTACATAGAACCACTCAGGTTTGTTCAGAGCCAGGATTTTTAAGTAAGACACAGCAGGGAGATTTTCTTCCTACAGGAAAAATTGTAAGTTTTCCTTAGAAAGCTGCAGAACATAAAATTTCCCCAGACAGTGGGTGTTCATTAGGCCTTGAGCAGTGAACTTTCTTGGTAAAGTGCTGAAAGCTCTTTCTGTGCACTCAGATCAAGCAAACATGCTGGAGCTTTACTGCTTTGCTGTTTCATGTCCTAGAACATCAACTGCACTGCAAAAATTTTGAGGCGAAAAACTTAACAAAAGTCTAAGTCATGAGGGGAGAAAGGCCAGGACAGTTCACTGGAAGTCAGATAGGACTGGTCACCATGAATGGTAACTAACACTTCAATCATTATAAAGAATTGAAAGTCTCACAGTAAGAGAACAGAAGAGATCCCTCCAGTTCAGCTAAATGCCATTGAGCTGGCAATAGAACAATTGGGTAGAGAGGTCATTTTTCTCTTTGGCAAACTATATCCGATGAATCATTACCAAAACCAGGAACGAGGCATATGTTAGAGTCAGTTAGCCTGTTTGCACTTTGAAGGCACAAAAATGTTCTATCTTGTTTTACCACTTTATTTAAAGTGCCTATGCCTCCAAAGGGATATTTCTGAAAAAGCAAATAATGAAAACATCAGAAATGAGACAAAATATCAGTCAGGATTATAAGCAAGTTCTTGCTTTCTGGTTATTTTATCCTGTGTTTTAGATGTTGGATGAGTGTGGCTAAGCCTCAACTATAAGAGTGGGCTGATTTTTTCTGAAATAATAGCAACTGCTGGATGTTCGACTTCTTAATTTTTTCTGAATGTGATGAATATTGTATTCTTTAGTATGAACACCCATTACTTCCTCTAAGGTCTTAAGCAGTATTAATATACAGCCAAAAAGTATCTTTTGAATGTGTGACTTTTTATATGATAAAGGGAATGGGTCCAGCTCATTCTTGCTATTTGAAATATCATTAGTTGGAAGATGCATTTTAGAGAAGAGGAAAATCAATAGATAAAATTATACTAAGGATTTCATAATTATATAAAATACTATTTATGACAGATGAGATCCTAACTTCCACAGATTTAGAAAAATAAATGGGTTTACTTTGGAATTTATATTTTAGTTCTTCACTTCAAAGGTCTTGAAATCAGGCAAAACCCCTAAAACTAAACAAGTAACTCAAGCAACTTAAATATACCAAACCACTCCTCCAGTATGACTCATGAAAAATGTACTACAAAATAGAAAACAAAATCAAGTTTCTGTTGATCTGCTCATTCCAAATCTGAACCAGAATGCACTAGAAATCTACTCTTTTTGATGCTATGAGCAAGTTTTATTCAACTTCGATGAAACAAAATAATTTTTCTTAACCCCAAACTTCCTATGTGACTTTTATTGATGTATGACATATGTCAACTAAGTTGTTTTTTCTGTAAAAACCCTGCAAAACTGAAGCATATACTAAAACAGAGAGTAATGGTTATTTTAATATCAGTGATCTTCAAAATATCAGGGTTTTGGTTATTTTTTTTTTTGCTTGGCATAAATGTAGTAGGAGGCTCCAAAGTGCCTTCAATTTGGGTATGTGCACTCCAGGGATTATATTATCCAGCAGTATTTGCAGCAGTAAGTACCAGGGAGTAAAGAATCTTGCAAATGAAATCTTAAAACTAGTTTTAATTAGATAGAATTAAAATATCTGTTAAAATAGCTATTATCACTGAAATAATACTCTTAAGTTGTACAAAGCAATGTAACAAATCAATAGCTTTTTTTTTTCCTAGT
Organism: Cettia cetti; assembly: GCA_013401135.1. Taxonomy (NCBI): domain Eukaryota; kingdom Metazoa; phylum Chordata; class Aves; order Passeriformes; family Sylviidae; genus Cettia; species Cettia cetti. The sequence continues at coordinate 72,801 of VZUI01027316.1, forward strand.
TCCACATTAACTCAATAGTGTTAAAATGAAGATCTTTGTTAAGAAAAATTGTCCTCAGATACTCAGTCTGGTGAGTACCGACTGCAATAGCACCAGAATAAAGGTTGTATGAATGCCAGCTATCCAAACGTAATTGAAGTTACGTGGTTTTCTGTTTATACTTAAATCTTATAACTAAAATTCTAAACTGGAGTTCTAATACCAACCTCCACCTCCTTTTTTTTCTTCTTTTTTCCAAAGGGATTTTTAGATGAACTCCTCTTGCTCTTATAACTGCTGGATCTTCTTAGAATGCTGCCTCTCCCTGGTATCACAGATGTTTCAAAATGATCTTGAAGAATCAGCTCTTCCATTGGATTTAAGTTTTCCTCATATTCCTCAGTTCCTGTGCCTTCACTATCTTCTGATATGCCATCATCTTGAACCTCACTGCTACAACCCTAGTGAGAATTCAGGATATACACTTACAAGATATTTTGAGTAAAAAGAAGGATTTTTTTTTTCTCATGAATACTGCTGTTTCAATTGTGTAACTGCAGTTGTCTATATATTTCAGTCTGCAATTGCAGAGCAGTAGACTATTTGATTCTGATTTTTTTCCCCTCTTTTTCTTTAAAGCAGCCTATGGAATCCACCTGGAATCTAACACCTCTGTGTTTATGCCATAATTATGCGGTCTGTGCCTTAAACTCACTTATGTTTTCAACATATTGGATTGGGTAGATATGAAACAGTGATGGGTAAAACCCCCAAGAATTCCAAGCCTGTGTCTGTGCCCAGACTAGAATAACTGAGCAGCTGCCAGCTGGACAACATGCAGAAACCAGAGAGAGAGAATGGCTCCATTAAATTGACAACTTTGTGAAACAGAGAAAGAAAGTAAATAAATTTGCTCTTACCTGCTGCATTACAAGGGAATAGTAGACTCCTTTCTGCAGCATCAGTTCACTGTGTGTCCCTTGTTCAACCACGATGCCTTTCTCAAATCCAGCAATGGTGTCAGCAGTCCTGATGGTAGACAGCCTGTGAGCAATCACAATGGTGGTGCGTCCAGCCCGGGCCTTACAGAAACACACAAAACCCAGTTACAGTTAAAATGTGCAGGAAAACAGCGCAGAAAGAAAGTTATTTTAGTCACCTGAAATATATAGTAAATCAAAACTCTAAAGAAACCTTTATTTTAAAAGCAAAGTTATTATTTTTTCCTGGTGTTGTGTCCTTGTTTAGCAGTCCAAGGGCAGTTTCGTTGGACTAATTTAGGTAGAGAAAGCCACATTAATCTTTTTAGACAGGCAACAAGTATTAAAGACCATAATTAAAGTTTATTTTTTATTTGACTTTTTACAACACTTGAACAGTTTGAGCTAAAGTTGCTCACAAAGTGTTTCCATGTGCATGCAACCATGAGGGGGAAATGCTGAGAATAGTTAGACCTTTCTGAAAACAAAGCTAGTAAAATAAATATGAAAAGAAAAGATATTTTCTTTATATACTGTCCCTGAACATTTTTGGAAGCACAACATCAGCATAATTTCTGACAAGACTTAGCAGGAAAGCACAGAGGAGCAAACTTGCATCAAAAATGGGTTTGAGCCTCTCCTTTCTGAAACAAACTTCTTTGACTATAATCCTACTGGAATTTGGCAGGAAGAGTGGCTGAAGTCTCAGTTGGCAGGTTAGGTGTTCCACCCCCTCCAGCTCCCTCACACAGAGCAGTGGCACACACAGCCCTCATGCAACAAATCAACACAGGCCACCTTGTGACTGCTGGAGAGGCTGGCTTCCCTCCACCCTGATGCCTGAAGCAGCTTGGCAGGAGGAGAGATCCAAGGGAACCTCCTGCAACAAGTGTGTTCTGTGGTGCTGGAACCTGCTGGAAGTTTCTTGCTACAGGAGTTGTACATCATATGGGCACAGGAACAGGGGCATGAAGAAGATGAGGCCATCTTCAGTACTGGACTACTTCCATGGAGATTTGAATTCTTTCCCCTACACCTGCCATTCTCATGGACCTGGAGCAGGTCACTCCCAGGAGTCTGCCACTGTGTGGTTTTTAAACCCGTGGCCTAATGCACAAAGCCTTCACCTCTGCAGCTGGGAGCTGTGATCAGAATGAGCAAAATGCTTTATAAGATGCAAAATTATCTGAAAAACAGCTGGCTACAAGGAGCTGCACATGAATGCCCAGAAACTGTGACCGTCCATGAGGTTAATATCTTCTCAGCTCCTCAGCTGTAAAAAAAATGAACCATAGTAGCACCACTTTTTCCACTCAGGGATGTTGAAAAGAAATTTGGAAATCTCATTAGTGGACTCCACTGATGGACATCAAAAAGCTGTGAAAAGATGACTAAGTTATGATTTGGGGCTCATTTTGGTGTGTTCTGAGAACACACAGGATGAGAAAGAGTCCACTTAATTGAATGCTATACACTAAATGAAGCAATAAGCTTCTGGAAAAGCTAAGTAGTTGATTACAAAATTAAAGCAAACGAACTTGCAGAGGAAAGATTATATGAATACTATTTTTGCATCTACATGTTACCTCAGTACTAATATCACTGGAAGAACATTGATATAACAAACAGCTGCACTTTATTTTAGATTTAAACTGACTGGCAAATGAAGATGACAATTTCTGTATTTCCCTGGAGCCATACTGGTAATTTGTATTTCTCTGCATAACTACTGAAATGAAAGGCAGGATTTAATGTTAAAAATACATTATAATAAATATTAGACAAAAGAAAAGACATTCAAGCCGAACCATGAAGTTCTTTTCCAATCAAAGCCTATGTGTTCTACTGTATGCTGATGGAAAATGCTGATGAAGGTGGGCTATGAGGAAGGTCTTGTGTGCTGATCAGAAACATGAGTAGGAGGTCTGACAGCTCTGCTCTGCAGCAGTAGCCACCCTAGAGCTGTGGGGCTGCTAAAAGCAGGAAAAGAATAAAAATGGATAAATCCCAAGAGCTTTCTGAATATTATGAAGCAACTATTCAATAAAGAACAAATACTAGGGATATCAGTAACATATATTTTTCTATTAATCTACCTGAAAAAGGCCATTCATACCTTGCTTTGATAAGATGCCAGCAATATTTGATCAGCAAATGAGCAATTATGATTTAAGAAAGGGAATGGAAGAAACTTCAGTTACTGTTCCACATGAAAGTTATAATTAATAATAATGCAAAACCAAAACCCCTAAAAAATAAACCTGAAAAAAAATCCTCCTAAATACAAATCTTATTTTCCAATGTCCTTGATTCTGATGGAAACCTGCACTGAAAATTGTACGTTAATTTTTCTTAAGCACTTGTTGCACCTTTCACTGCAGCTGCTAGCTTCAGTGAATCCTACCTTATCAAGAGCTGCTTGCACTATGGATTCACTCTGAGTATCTAATGCAGATGTAGCTTCATCCAGCAGAAGAATCTTGGGATTTCTTGCTAGGGCACGGGCAATAGCTATTCGTTGCTTCTGTCCTCCACTCAGCTGAGCGCCTCTTTCACCCACCATGGTGTTAAATTTCTGAGAAAGGAGAGAAGTTGTGAGACATCTCTAATCCCCTCTCTCCTCAGTGCAACCCCAAGCACTCATCTTCTAGAAAACACAACTTCTCCCAGATGACTTGAACACAGGCAGAACAAATATGGAAGGACATCCATCCAACTGGCCCTTAGCCAAACCCTCCTGCCCCCATCACATGTTGTGCCAGCCTAACTTTGAACTTAGGGTTCTTTGAAGAACTTTATTGCTCACTCAATGCTCCAAACCCTGGTGTTTCCCAAGACAAGCCTGTTAAAGGGATATTTATATTTTCTGAGAATTGCCTACCTTTCCAAAAGGCTTGGAATTGTAGGGACACACCAAGAGTGTGCCTCCTCTGAATCTGAGATGCTCCTTCTTGGAGTCATGGTTTGGTTCCTACTGACCATACCACTTACTGCAAGGTGACAAGACTCAAAATCCACTGTAGCCTTTTATTATAGAGCTGTTTAAGAGTAAATATGATTAAATCACCTTTCCTGAGAAGAAGGAACCTTGGAACAAATGCTTGAAATTGCACATGCTTGAGAGATGAGGCCAAGCTCTCTAAAGTGGTAAAAGGATTTGAAATCAAATCACCAGTGGGCACTTCTCCCGCATTTTTTAACTTCAGGAGCAAAGGGAAGAACATATTATCCTTTTATGATGATGTGTTTAGAATGCTTCACCTTGCTTCTCAGCCCCATACTGAAAGAAGTAAGACACTACTGCTAAGAGAGGGCTCAAAGCTGTGAACCACAAATAGAGGGAGAGTTTAAGCTTGTAGCTGCTAAAAGGGTCTTGGTTCAGGGCATATTTATTTATTTCCACCCACTCCCCCCATTTCCTGTGAATGCACAAACAGCTCCTGATAAAGCGCATTGGATTTCTGGTTCTTCTTTTTAAAAGCCAACTCTTCTATGCCTCATTAGATGGGTAGGGATGGCAGTGCAGCTGTGAAGCTTCCTTTCTCCTGAGTTAAGGCATTGACATTTTTTCCCAGACTCCAACACAAGTCCTTTGAGAGCAACCAAAGGCACAATATCTCGCTGAAAAACTCTCTAAACTGAAAGCTGCTGGAGGCAATAAGTATATTTTGAGAAGTTGTAGTGTAACTTGGATTCCCATGCTTTGCCTCTCAGAAACAGGACACCAACCTAAACCAACCTTTCATTCTTACTCTCAAAGTTCATGAACTTACATCAGGCAGTCTAGATATAAAGTCAAAAGCATTGGCTTCCTTGGCTGCTTGCTCAATTTCAGCATCAGAAATGTCTTCTCTGCCATAGCGAATGTTCTCAGCTATTGTGGTTGCAAACAAAACAGGCTCTTGGCTCACAATGCCAATATTTTCTCGCAACCACTTGGTGTTGAGGGTCCGAATATCCCGACCATCTAAGGTAATCTGAGAGGAAAAGAGTGTGTCAAAGGAGTCAAGGAAATGTACTCTGTACTTTCTGTTCATAAGAAAGCAATGAATTACTCTTACTTGAATGAAATATCAACCAGAAGGTTAAGAAAAAAAATTGTCTTTAACAGAAAACTATGTTGGGGGAGAAGCTACAACTGCAGTCTTTCCCTCCATTGCACAAGCTGGAAAATGATGATGAGTGGCATAAACAGAGAAGACATCAGGGGCTTTTTTTTTTCCTTGTCTGTTTTCCCCCAATAATCATCCTGTCTGATTTGGCTTAAGAATTTTACAGCTTCCTTGCACACTTTTTACATGATTCTCAAGCTCCTATGCCAATTTGATGTCCTCACAGCTGTGGCTACACAATCACCTCTGTGGCTGTGCTGCACACCAAATCAAAGAGAGTTCAAGCTGACTAAAAGGAAGGGGAAAGTTATTTTTAACCTAGGTAATTTGCAGTGTGGTCATATGAACATTGGCATTGACAGAGCAAAATGAGGCATGGGGGCAGGAATGAACAGCCACAGGAAAACTAAGTTTAAGAAAGAACTGTGTTGAAAATAGCTGCCTTGGTACCTTATATACTTATAATTCAATTTTTCATATTTGGAATGTTGACCTACTTTCATCTAGCAGTAGCAACTATCAAGTAACATCCTTCAAATATCAAAAATAAAAAGTAAATTTTCTTAAATGTACATTGTTTCATTTCTCTCATTCTTTTCCTTTGGAATTTCTGTGGGAAGTATTTACCATTTACCAATTTGATTTAGTGTTCAGTGGTAAAACACATACAAAGCATAATGATGGAAACTTCTGCTGTGGGTGAGCAGATAGTCAAAAACAAGCCAAGAAAACAACCATTTAAAACAGGAAAACTCTCTCCAGGTTTTAGCTTACATTCAATGAAAAGGAAGCAAAATACAGCAGGACTCTGTTGGATTATGCTTTGCTTAAAAAAACTTTAGGGAATTTTAAAAAGGAACAGTTGATAATTATTTTAAACTCAGATCTTGTAAGCCTATTCCAAGACTTGTGGCATTTATTATTTGTGACATAGTACTGTAAGAAGGAGCAGAATAATGAAGTCAAGCCAACAAGAGAAGATAGTTAATTTGAAATTTAAATTGTGGAAATATGAACTATGCAGATATCTGGTCAGATTCAGTCAAAACAGAAAACAAGGTTCAGTCAATATGGGAAATTCATGCATGTCCTAATAGCTCTGAATTTTTACAATTCTTTTGCAGACACTCACTTCTCCCTGGTCAGGATCATAGAATCTCTGCAGCAACTGAATAGTAGTGCTTTTTCCACAGCCACTGGAACCAACTAAAGCAATGGTCTTCCCAGTTTGAACTTTCAAGTTTAGACCTTTGAGGATCTGGGAACAAGAAAAAGTAAAAAAAACAACAACAACAAAATATATCTTATATTAACAAGTTTGATTAGAGAAGAGTCTGTCAAGGTAACTGTAGCTGTTGCTCTCTAGGCAGTAGTGAGGGCCACAGTCTGAAGACATGGCAACATTAATAAGTACCTGGGAATATGCTGGAGCAGGCAAAAGTTTTCACCTATGCTTGTGAAATGTAGTAGCCTTTGAAACAGGATGGCTTCATGTAACCTGCCTTTTGGGAATGGCCCCTAGAGCATTCTGGCTACCAAAGCAAGCCTGGGAATTTTTTGAGAAGATTGATAACTGGAACAGGCCAAGTTCATGCCAAGAAAATTTTTAAGAGTTCCCTTGCATAGACCATTTCATTCCATTGCCTGGGAAAATTCCCCAGCACACTCAAACTAATATAGGCACAGCCACACTACTCTGAACTTCATAACTCCTTTTCTCTAATTTGTGTGATCTGGTAGCAGGCTTGGGGTCCTAAATTCTTCTGCTGTCCTCCATTTTCCAGAGCATACAAATTATGAATCTCACAGAAGATTATTTTCAGGTGCTAAGAGTATCACTGAAAACCAAGCCTGCTTTATTCTATTTTTAAAATATAAATGGCTGTTTTGACAAAGTAATTGCTAGGAAGTCCTTAATAAATCCCATTCCTTATTGTTAACAGTCTCAACAACCTGGGGAGAAGTTACAGATTAATGATATCATTTTTGCTATTTTCAGATTTAGAGAGCATTTTACCTCAAAAGATGTCCATGTCATTACAAGTAATGCTGTGTAGTTGCCAAAATATTTGGCTGCTATGGGAACTCTTCTTGTTTATATCAGGCTAATTTGTAAGTTTGCCTACACATGTTTTTGCAATGAGGGATTAAAATAGTTGCAATATTCCTCCTCTCCTCTCCCTGTATTATGTCCACCTGGTTTTATATCTCTAGGAAGCTGATATCCTGGTGCCTGCATTATCAAGAATGAGCTTTATTCTAGATACTGTAATATCTCCAGATGCAAATAATCACTACCACATACTAGGCTAGTTTTAACTCTCATCTTATTGCCAAGATTAAAACTAACAATAACTCTACTCCTTAGATCTCTTTGATTTGGTTTAACCTGGACGGGGAGGATTACACACTGTTGCATTAATTGCTTGAGAGATTGTGGGTAACTTCTATGCAGATTGGCTCTATTACATAAGATGGATGCTCTTAGTAGGAAGAGATGATGACTCAGATTTGGGAAGGATGGGAAATATTTCTTATTTCCCTTCCATTTGGCATGCTGACCCACAGCATAGCTCAGCAGCCTGAATAAGATTTTTAGGAGGAAAGATGAAGACTCTGCTCTGTCTCTTCAAGATTTCTGAGCCAAGAGGGATAGAAGATGCATTGTACAAAATTCAGTGAAGGAGAAAGCCCAGCTCTGAATCTGCCCTCTAGCCATCCCAGTGTCCTGGAAACAGATTTGATGCACAATGGGACGGACCTCAGATGACTGAGTTGGGAAAAGCCAGCTGAAGAAACAGCCATAGAAACCTTCCCATTCTCACCACTATACCAACACACCAACCTTTTAGTTGTTGACATTTAAAATCTCTATTTCTACATTTTTCTTCATCAAGGAAGAAACAACAGCAGCAAATTCCTTTTCCTTTTACCTTTATCAAGGTATTCAAAACATTACAAACAAATATTGCCAAGAGGTCAAACCTAGAACGCCACCATGAAGGTAATCCCAATGACATGATGTCCATGGGTCACTAATGGAAATTGAACTAGCAAAGAACAGGGGCAACAGTTTCTTGAACAGCAGTTTTAACATATGCCCAAAACAATGTTTGACTTCCAAATGTACGTTTAGGATGATATGTTCCAATACTTTTGATAGCATATTGTTGTTAAGTCTATCTCCGATAACTTTTCTCGTGGGATATAACTCCAAAGAGCCAAGAAACTGGAAAAAAGTAAATTTCTGGTTTAGCTGCTTAAAGTCTGGAAGACTTAATGAAAGATTTTTCAAAATTGTATTTGATTTATCAAAGCTCTTGTCAATAGAAATTCAGACTAGGAGCAATACATATTAGATTTGTCCTGCAGAGGAGAATGAGGTACAGAGTTACAGTAGATCTAGAGCTTTGTCTTTGTCCATCACTGGAGGAAAATCATGCCCCATCCCCAAAACAGGAGTGCATTTCTCATTCAAGAACACAATTAGACAAATAATATGGACATAGGCTGAGGAATTTCAGCACAGTAATCTAAACAGAACACTTACTTTAACATCAGGTCTGGAAGGGTAACTGAAATGGATATTCCTGAATTCAATTTCTCCTACGAGTTTGTCTGGCTTGTAACCATCCTTAGAACTGCTATCTATGAGCCGTTTCTGGAAAGAGGTTTTAAAATAAATTGGTGGTTATTTCACTTTTGGAACTGTTATATCTGCTATACACATTGCTCTTTACTTTCTCAGATCCTGGTTTTCACTGCAGCACATCATTGCAGAACTGCTGCATTTTACCTGCAGAATGCTGAATAGGGGGACATCAAATTATGAATTCTACTTTGACAAATATACTACATTTTCAAAAGCAACAAAATCCATAGGAGGAAATCAGCAATTGGAGAACATAACTGCATTCTCTTGCAGCCAAAACATGGGACTTAGTAATCTGTACAGGATGGTTTTATACTCACATCAAAAAGAATGATGTAGCCATTTCTCCATGAACTTTTTAGCCCTACTTTAAAGTATTTTATATACACAGATATGCAATCGTTGCATAGCACGGCAAGACCAAGATAATGATATGGAAAGCCTTTTTTTATGGCAATATCAGCATTACAGATTATTATGGTTATAACTTTCAGTAGCATTATTAATCCCCTCTTCACCAATTCCCCCTCCCAATAAACCCCACCTCAGCTGAATTTGTGCATACATGCATTTTTAAAAATTAGTATAGAGTCATACTACTTTCCCTCTGGAGCTGAAAGCCTAATTATAGAGAAAAACCTCAGCCATCTATCTCAGGCTCACATGTTAGGTTTTCCAGCTTTCACTGTAAAAAAGAGGCTGGGTTTCTTTAGATGAACGAAAATATTATGGGTTTCTATTATAAACATCTATAGAGTTGATGATTTGGGACTTTAGAGCACTTTTGTTACATTTCTCAAGGGAAAAAATATAAAGGAGAGGGAGTGGAACTAAGTTGGTTGAAAGTCTTTCATTTTATGTAGTTAGATGCTTACCTTATTGATAATCTTATATACTTCATAGGCAGCCCCACGTGCACTGGCCATATTCTCCAGGTTAGGAGCTGCCTGGCCCAGGGAGAAAGCTCCGACAAGCACAGAGAAGAACACCTGTGGGAGATGGAGATGAGCACTGCAATTAATGATTACAGTGCCACCAGTGCCCACATGGGCACTAGAAAGACTTAAACACCAGCTCTAGGTTATTCATCCCACCTTACAAATAGAGTTCAAGACAATCAAACTTGTTATATTAAAAGCTAGGCAAGATGAATGCCTTTCAGTTGTTTCACACTAAGTGAGCCTCTAACAGCTAATTTAGCAAGCACATGGCAGAAAACTGAGACACCACTTGCATAACTTTCCCTGAAGATACGGAGCATTTTTCAAAGCTGCATTGCTGTACTTACAATTAACACACGGCCGATGTCATAATGTGGATCCTCAGCAGTGAGCTTGGTCCCGTACCAAAATGCAAGGGCATAGGATCCAAAGATAAAAAATTGCGAAAGACCTAGACATGTGTTAGTGGTAATGGATTTTTTCATTCCAACACGTTTAGCCATCTCTAAGTTAGCATCATATCTGAAAGTGGGTAAGGAAACCATTAATTTGACCACATGCCATTCTGGTTAATATTTCCCAGTGCCCTTTTGCTTAATTAACAGGATTTATGTAAGAAAAAACAAAATCTCAAGCATACACAGTTATTATGTATTTATTTTTACAGAGGACTATTAGGGAGGTAATTAATTTGAATAAACCTGCTCTGATATATGCTGGCAATATTGACGTAATGTTATGGAAGACATTCAGAAAACAATTAAGCATCACAAGTTTGTTATCATAGTGGAAGACACAATAGCACCCTTGAACTCATTTTTTCCATTTATCCTTAAAGGAAACCTTTAAAAGGTTTTAGCAACATTGTTTACCACAGAGGTACAGGTTAGTTATCCACATTTAAAACAAGCAAAATAAAAATAAAATCCTCCAACAACCCCAGGGAAGGAGATAAATTAGAGCCCCCTCTGACATCAAAGTTGTTCTCTTACTGGCCATTTTGGGATGTCAGGTATCTTTGCCTTAGGTCAGTTGACTGATTAACATATACAACCAGTAGATATACGAGATCAGTATAAAGACTAACAAGTTCAACTAGAGAATTATTGCTTCTAAGGATGGTTCAAATTCATTCACTCATCTATAGTTTTCAGCAAATAGCTTTAATTTACTCAAGCCTATTATGCAAAGTGTAGCCTAGGAATAGTGTAACTTTCTACTTGTAATCAATACGGTCAGTAGCTTGCACTCTTTTCCCAATACATATTTTCAATAAAGTACAATGACATTGTAGGAAGATGTGCAATTCATTCAGCTGGAAAGCAATCTTAAAAAACTGCATTAATTTTTCCATGTAAATTTCTAAGATGCCACTAATGCTGTATTTGTTAGTCAAACATATTGAAATATTTTGTAGTGTGGTATATACATGTAATCCCTCAAATACTGACAAAAAAGCTAAGCCACTGCCAGAAACTAAAGGTGACTGAAGAACCCTTGCAAGAGTAAACTTTTGCAGTCAGTGGAGGCACTGTGCAGTGAGAGGATGCTTTTCCTAACTCTGAGGTCAGCATTCAAGAGCTGTGTAGGAGTCACAATCCATTATCTGAAAAATGCACTCCCTGGTAGGAGTTTGTCCCTCATAAAAGATATTCCTAGGGAAGCCGCTATGTTTGTTTGGGGTTACATCTTAAAAACAAATTCCAGTAAGCAGAAGACAGGGCTATAGGATAGTCAGAGCTCAGTCCCTGGAAGCAAGTGCAGGAACAGAGTGTAGAATGCTAAGCTAGGGTTGACACCACCTTAAAAATTTTGCACAAGATGAAGGCAAACATGAATTGAAAAAGATAGAAGAGTTTCATGGGGCATATGGCTAAGATCATCTGCTTTGCCTTTCCCAACTGCATAGAATCAGTGATGCCTTGTATTTGTATAAAAAAAAATTTATTGCTTATGTTTGTTGAGTTATCTGATATGCATGTCAATAAGTTTGTGGTCAGCTGCAATCCTTTCACCTCATGTGTGTGTCTTAGGGCCAACATTGGGCAACTACCCATATTATTTGCAAGTCATTATAAAAGCCAGTAATGTGATTTTACCCAAGGTTGTTATCCAGTATAGTTTAAAAATAAGCTCAGTAATCAAAGATCAGAGCAGTACCACAAATGCTCTAGAAGATAAGCAACTGATTGCATGCTTTGTTGCATCTGACTCATAGGTGAAGGTAACCTTCCCACCAATTTCACATTCAGTTCAACTCCAGATCTCAATCAAAGGAGAAATTTTCATCTATGCTGCAGTGACTACACCAAGTATCCTGTATTCACTGGCTAGGTCTGTTTGCATACCTTTGTTTTCAGCTGGTGCGTCCACTTAGAGAAAGACAAAATGACACTAAGGAGAATCATATCCCTCTGCCCCTCCAAAAAAAAAAAAAAAATCCCCACAAGCCAAATCCACAACTAAGTATCCTTGCCATGTTTTAAATATAATTATTATTTTAAAACTTACTTCTCTAATGCCTTCTGTTGTCCATTGAAAGCCACAACAGTCCTGATTGCTGTCAAAATTTCTTCTGCCACAGCTCCTGCTTTGGCATAAGCAGACAGCTCTTTAGCAGTAAGGGATGCCAGGAGCTGAAAGGTTGAAAAACAGCTGATATTACAGTTTGCTGAAAATTCTTGGTGAATAAGAACAATCACACAAGGTGCACAAGATCAGACTTTAGCAACGTGGGCATCAGCTCCTCCCCATATCCTGAGCTTCCCTCAAATAGAGTTCAGTTTATCATCATCTCCTCATTACAATCAAAGGCTACACCAATATCAGGTGAGCTTCCTGGCTGATCCACTTTCCCCCAAGCTGAGGACAGCCTACAAACCACACTAGGAGGAATGAAGAAGGGAGTGCTGTAGCTGCTCTGAGTTTCTGAAGTGTTCAGACACTAGAGCACCATCAGATATTGAAGTAAGAAAGTCAATCACATTGCAGCCACTAACATTTTTAGCTTATTTGTAATGCTTCAGGTAGGAAAAGCCCCACAGAATCATATAAATAGCCACTCAGGAGTATGAGCCATACACATTAACGTGGCTAAACAGTGCATAAGGGGAAAAAGTTTTCCTATCTGAAAGGGAAACCTCTCCAGCCATTTCACCAATTTATATAACTTCAGTTTTCAGCAGCTGTATGTATCTGCATAGCTGTATAGATCTATTCTGTACACAGCATGAAACTTGGTAAATTATTGGCAACAGATGTGGTACATGCATGTGCAGACGGAAAGAAGTTGAAAGGTAATTGTGCTAGAAGGGAAAAGCAAGGGCTTCCCCAGCACTTGCCATGAGGAGCTTGCTGTGCCAGAAAGATGCTCTGATGCAGATTATCCCCCTGCAACATGGCATGAGGACAGGATATGCAGACAGAAGGAACAACTTACAAGTGCGTGCTTGGGAAAGCAGGGAAAGGCTAAAGGAGTAGCAGAAATCAAATAAGTGGGCCCAGTCTCCCAACTTAGAAACCATACTAGGGTTCTCCCATTCTCTCCCCCTTTTCTGTGCATAAGAGTTGTAAGGTTTTTCTGATTTCTTTGTTTATAAATCCCCAGACACTTACAGCTGACCAAACTGCTGCTGATGCAGCAAGAAGTGGGCTGACTGACATAACCACCAGTGTCAGCTTCCACCCATAGATGAATCCAACAATAAGCCCTGACACAAACGTGGAAAAAAACTGCAGAAATATACTGATCTTGTCTCCGATGCCTTCGCGGATGGTATTGATGTCACTTTAAATAACAATAATAAAAAAAGATTTATTAGCTTAGAATGCCTCTCGTTGTGACTCCCTCCCCACTTCTTTTCATGCTGTGTGGCCTTGTGTCAGGAGCTTTGCCATTTCTTAACTGGCAAAAGAAAATTTCTAACCACATCTGCTGGACTGTACCATTAGGCTCTTCTGTGGCCAAAACACAGCAGAAACCTCCTATTTTTAAGGACTCATTTTGTGTATTCTCAGCATTCTCTGCTGTTTCTGTTATGTCACTAGGTCACCGATAACCTAGTTTCTTCATCTGGCATCCAAATGGACCAACATAAGTACACAATCAAGCAGCCTCTTCACACAGCTTGACCATCTCTAGATGACTTCTGCTCAGCTCTCTGAGTCAGTAGCCAAATTTAAGACTATAAAATGCATCAGAAACTGCACAAAAGAGGCTGAAAAAGATAATTATTTTCTCACTTTGAGCTGTAATATTTCACACTTCAGTTTGGTGGATTTTTTGGTGGAGGTTTGTTTTTTTGGTTTTTTTTTTTTTTTTTTGTTTTATTTATTTTCTTTTTAAAAAAACCTCTATATAGGCTATTCTGCTGAGATAAATGTCAGTTTTCTTTTAAATGCCATACTTGGGGGTGTGTGTATGTGTATTAAAAAAACCAAACCAGAGCTCTCACTCTGTCAGTCTGGTGTTGAGTGTTCCTATCTGGGTAGTATCAAACCAGGCCATCTCCTGATGGAGCACTGCAAAAAAGAACTTCTGCCGGATCCTTGCGGTTTGTCTTGTGGCAGCAACCAAGAAAGTCCACACTTGGATCATGCTCAGGATAAACACAGCAAAGCCAATTGCCACAAAGTAGTAAGCAAACCTGGGAAAAGGGAACAAAAGCCCATGTGATCCCACTGTATCTCATGAAAGAAGTTAGACACACAGAGAAGCAACTACTCTTCATTAATCACACCAAAGCAAATACTGAAGCCTGTGATTCATTATTGGGTGGTCAAACATGGCTTCTGCTCAAATAACACAGTAAAAGAAAATCCTCCAATACATTATTAACAGGATAACTACAGATCCTTACTTTGTCATATCACCTTCTATATCCACACTTGGATCTGATGGGCAGCTGGAACTGTTTACTGAAGTATCTGTGAAGGGGAAATAAAAAGTAGGAATATTTGTGGAAATGTGGAAATATAGAGCAGCTAATTCATGGCAACATAGGGTTGTCAGTTTGGGAATGTTTTGAATTTTGCAAGTGGGGTCTGCAATACAAACATAAATACAAAATGATTTGGCAAATACACATTTATTTTAAAGCAATTAGTGCCTGATAACTGAGGTTGGTCATACTCCCTACTATCTCAACAAAGTCAAAATTCGTTCGTAAAGTGCACATCCGATGCCCTGGTCTAGTCATCAAAGATGAATTGAAATCATTGGGTTATTTCCAGCAGAATGAGTGTTGTTCATAATATACTTCCTTAGATATGTACCAGTGTATAGTCTGGGGGGAAAAAAGAGTCTTAGCCTTGGTAGCAAAGCACAACTAATATGTAGAGAAATTTAATTTAAACTTTTTACCATTGGATTGCATGCCACTTAGCACAAAGCTGTTTGTCATCTCTCCAAAGATAATGATCAAAAGCGGCATTCCAGTACCATTTGCAGCCGCTGCAGCCAAACCAACTATCATCAACAGGACATCCACCCCATCAGCATAGCAAAACTGTGTAAGCATTAAAAAGAAAAAAAAAAAGAGAAAAAAGTGACATTATACCTGACAATTCATGCATTTGCTACAGTGCAGAAGACTTGTGAAACATGCTTCATCCGCATATTCTAAGTGGCAACACTCCAACCGAAGGTAAACTCAGTATATAAGGATTTTTTAGTAGCCCAACACATCTTTAAATCAATATCCAGGTTGCTAAGAGAATACTGGCAGGACACAGATTCTCAGTCTGGAAAAAACTACATGTTTGCAAGTGATTATGGCCTTTGTAGAATAGATTGTATTTTGTGTTCCATTGAGTTACATATTTACTAAGATAATGCCTCTACAATGTAAACAAGAGTGAGTTATTGACCAGCACCTGGTCACTTATACCTACCAGTAGAAAATGTTTTCAGCAGAGATAGATTGTATCTTAAGACTTGTCTACCCTGAAGCTTTGTTCAGTTTAAACAAGGATGTGAATTTAAACTGCTGTAATATTCTGGGATGTGGTTAATCTGAAACTGGAGCATTTTATTCCTGACTGGCCTAACCATCTCAAAGTGTAAATACACATGGAATAAACCAGAGAAGAATAAAACTTTTCTTGTCTCAGAGTAAGTAAGTCCACATGCAAGTGCTATATTTGTTTGGGAATAGCTGCCCTATAGAAAAGTGACACAAAACTGTATCACTGGTTTTGATTTGGTTATGTCAGAGTGCAGGTCTAGAATCAGTAGTCCTCAGGCTTCCTCTCTGGTTTTTGATTGCCTACAGTTGTAATTAATAAACAACTCACAGTGCCAAACAAAGAAAAGAAAGTATAAAGCAGACCATCAAACAGGACACTAACCAATTCAAAAATGCCAACCATTCGTTTCTCGGGCTTCTCATCTTCCTTCCTAGAGTAAAGTACAAAACACTAATTAAGATGAGGGTTGTTTTTAGCAAAATTGTATTAAGCTCTTCTACTCCTTCTCCTGCCCCTATGATTTCCCCATACACCCAGTTTACTTTAAGTTAAAAAATACCTACGTTTTCTTCTTGGGCTTTAACTGGTCAAATTGTTCTACATTTTCCTCGGGCTGGAAAGAAGGATCCTCACACCCCTTGCTTCTGGATTCTGAGAAATAAAAAGACTTCTTTTAGCATAATAATCCATCTATTGTATTACCTTCTTGTGTCTTTCACTGCTGCTTCTTTTTCATTTAAAAACTAGGTTTTTTCTCATGTTCTTGGGAGGAAGTTCCAAGAAAAATTCACCAAGCTCTTTCTCTTCAGTTCATCTTTATTCCCAGAAAAAGCTTCCATGTCCATTTTTGAGATGGAAACAACTTCATTTTTATAATCAAAATATATTTATACAGAAAGATTTTCAAAGACTGAAAGAGTTAATTCTTCCTTCAAACACCTGCACAACTGAATGTAAATTAGTAGAAGTCCGAACAAAATGGGTGGGATTGCTTATAGGGAAGGTTATAATTGCTGTAGGTAACACAGAATAGATGGCAGTTAACTGAAGAATCATGTCCTTGACTCTAATAACCATCTTCACTCTTCTATTGAAGTAGTTGTTATATGCCCCACTTTGTGATGGGGGCTTCAGGAAGATATGTGAAAGCGTAGTCCTACCCAGGAAGCTTATTGTTCTAAATGCATAAAATAAGATGCAACAAATATATAAAGAAACAGATGAGTAGCCACTGTGGGGAACCAGCTTTATAACAAAAGGAGGAAGGGTGTTCCTTGTACCAGCCACTCCCAATTTATATTTACCTTAACTTTAGCTGCTGAATCACTGTGAATAGAATTTTCTACGTTTTAATGTTAGTTTGCCTAAAATGGCTGTTTCAGACAACCATTTGAAAGTAATAATGTTCTTCCAGCTTACTCAGCCTACTTCATGAGAATTTTCATGCCCAGGCTAGAATCCTCCTGAATAGTTTAATCAATGTAAATTAGTTTTGTTGAACTTGATGGAATGATTCATACAGAAAATGTTTTATAGGTGTGGCTTTAATTCACTCATTTATAGAAAACTCATCATGTTATCTCCTACAAAACCATTATGGTAATCAGGAGAGCTTTATATAGTTCTTTAGATTCAAACCTGTGGAACATATTCTTCAAACACACGTGTAGAGTTCCTTCTTACCAGGATCAGAGAGGTCCTGTTCTGTGGAATTTTCAGAATAGTTCTTCATTGTTCTTTTTGTTGTATGCTTATGAGAGAGTGACATTAATTAGAATTTGCAATAAAACCCCCAACAAAACATTTTGATTTAGTAAATATTTAAAGAGTTCACATCTGTGGGTTTTTCCGTGACTCATCACACTTTGGTCTCAAAATTATTCTACTTAAATAAAAAGACTAAAAAGAAAATCAAATACATAACAGCATGAGGAAAGAACTATTATTAATAAGATATTAAGAACAGTGCACGCTATTACTAGGTGACTTAGGTCAGTAGCCTGTTTTAGTAGCCTTTTATTCTAAATCCTGAAATCATTCAAATAAAAGTTATTGTAAATGATCTATTACATAATAAATGACTTCCCTCATCACCTTACGTTTGATTAGAATTAAATGAACAGCTATAACTTGGTCACAAGTAAAATGATAAAGACATGCACTTATGTCATGTGGTACTACGAAGCATTTAGAGGCAGTAAGTGACTATTGTTCTAAGTCTCCCAAGGCTTTTCTTGATCTATCAAATATACTGGTTAAAAAAACCCAAACAAGAACAACAACAAAATCCCAAGCAAATACCCACACATGAATCTGACGAAGTCTAAAACAACATTGACAAGAAAATGCCTAATCAACCTCCGATAAAGAAAAAAAGAGGAAAACATAAAAACAAACAAGAAAGCGAACACCCTGTTTGATTTCTGACTGTGCTTTCCCCCTCTCCCTCGTTATTTCAGCTCACCTTCACCACCCACGCTGACTCCCTCCCGCGTGGGCTGCTGTGGGCTGCTGTGGGCTGCTGTGGGCTGCTGTGGCCCGGCGGCCCGGTCCCCGCAGGGCGGCTCCGCAGCGCCCGTCCCGGGCTTTATAGCGGCGGCGCCGCCCGCCCTCGGCTCGGGTTGCAGATCAAGGTCGGTGCTGCCGCCGGGCAGAGCCGCCCAGGATAAGGGGCCTGCAGAGGGATGCCGGCCAGGTCCTGCCCTCTGCGGCCCTTCGGATGCCGCCTGAGGGTCTCCGAGCCTGCAAAGCGCACACGGAGAGCCCATCAGCCCCTTGCCGGAGCGTCCCCTCCGTCCCGAGTCTCGCAGAATAGTTAATATTAGAAGGGGACCACTGGATGTCATCTGGCCCAACCTCCCTGCTCCGGCAGAGTCATCTAAAGCCCATAACTCAGGAGTGATCTGTACAGACATATTTTGAATATTCCCAGTGAAGGAGGATTCCACAGCCTCTCTGGGAAACCTGTTAGAGTGCTTGGTCCCCTTCACAACACTGAAGTTCTTCCACATGTTCAGGTGGAACTTTCCTTGCTCCCATTTCTGCTTTTTGCCCCTTGCCCTATTGCTTGGCACCCCTGAGAAGAGATGCTCTGTCCTCTTGGCACCAGATATTCACAGCCATTTATGAGATCCCTCTCAGGCAAACAGGACCAGCTTCCTCAGCCTTTCCTCACAAGTGAGGTGCTCCAGTACCCTCATCATCCTCAAAGTCTTACACTGGATCTGCTGCAAAGCTCCATGTCTCTCTTATACAGAGAAGCCCAGAACTGGACACAGAGTCTCACCATTACTAAAACAAGATGAATTTAAATCTAGAAAACTCAGCTGCTAAGCAGAGATGAAGAGATATTTGAAGAGTTGCTTAACCAGGGGAACATTCAGATTTTGGAAAGTTATCTGCAAGTTCCTGCCACATTTGGAAAATTTCATCACTGTACTTGGAGAATTTCAAATAAGACTGAAGATGTACTTGAAAAATTTCAAATAAGACTGAAGATATGCTGGTGAATTTCAACCAAGAAATGTTATTAAATAAAGGCTTTTGTGTTCCCCTTCTAAATGACAGGTCAACTGAAGGCAGCTAAATTCAAAATTGTTTTTAGAGAAGATAACAACAGGTTTTTTGTTCTCACCTCTTCCCCAAAATTAGTTTGGGTGAGGTTTTTTTTTTTGGTTTGCTTTTGTTTGTTGGGTTTTTTTTTTTTTTTTTTTTTTTTGGAAATAAGGCTGTTTCTT